>JASEVX010000004.1:128329050-128516550 GCA_031761405.1 Serripes groenlandicus | reverse complement strand
AGAAATCCTCAAATAACAGCACAACACCGCTGCTTTGACATCTTTTAAAAGTTTGCTTCGGCTTTCAACAAAACAATATGAGCCATCCCGTGAGAAAACCAACATTATGGTCTCTGCGTAATGTATATACACAGATCAGCCTGCGCAGTCCGCGCAGACTGATCTGGGCCGACACATTCCATCTCAGTGGGAATAGAGGACTGTCACCTTTTACCAGTGTTATAGGCCAAACCAATATGTAATCCAATCGCCTTGTGGATGGAAAATGTTATCGCTTGCTCTGAGTTGAACGACATTTCAACAGTTTACAATAACATAACGGC
The DNA here is from genome assembly GCA_031761405.1 of Serripes groenlandicus. Lineage (NCBI taxonomy): Eukaryota > Metazoa > Mollusca > Bivalvia > Cardiida > Cardiidae > Serripes > Serripes groenlandicus. The sequence continues at coordinate 128,516,227 of JASEVX010000004.1, read as the reverse complement.
GACGTGTTCACAATAGACAAAATACACTATTTTATTGACGTAAACTACACAGTTTCTAGTCAAACAACACATCATAGTAATGTTTACAATACAAACAAATATATAACTAATTAGAATAAACATGAATTATACAAAACATCGAATGTTTATCATTCAAAATAGAAGGAAAGAAAATGGGGAAAAACAATAAGAAAATACTTCCTCAATACTTCTAATAATTTATAGAAGAGCAGCAATTCAATTATTTCGCTGGACCTCCTTTGTGTAATACGATTATAAAACGTCATCTTACCTTACAGTATCAATGTGTTACAGATTTTTTAAAATTAAACTTCCTCTCCGGGTAAAGGCTTCCTTGATATATTTTGCAAGGTGTTACAGTTTGTGCTTATCATGGCTGTTTAGTTCACATAACCACGTGTTTCTGGTCACGATACTTTACACTCCACGGTTAATTCGCAGGCTAACTTCAAACGTAAACTATTAAGCCAATTGTTAAATTACAACATAAACTATTTAGCCAATTGTTAAATTACGAACTACGCTGGTCACAATATTTTTGATTAAGACTCAGAAAAAATGAAGGTGAGGTGTCATGCATTATTGATGTAAACTATAACATATTGTGTGAACTATTTAACAGTATAAATCTCATAAGTTACCTTGGTGCGTGTTTACTGCACGTTATTTCGCTGTAAAGCTTCACTGCATATGGTAAATCACATTTAATGCATATTTCGAAAATGCATTAATGGATGTACTTCCTTTTTCACAACACGCAGGCTTGTGTTACACTCACTTCGCACACTTTATTTCAAAGCAGATAGATTCAATATATGCCTATGTAACGGGTGCAATAAAATGTAATGCAGTTTTGTAACATTTACCGACAGTTTCTCGAAACTTTTACGTTGTAATGACGTATTTTGTTAGTTCTCGACAGACTAATGAGCAATTTAGATAGTTTGCCATTTCCTTGTTTTTCATCGAAATATAAACTTATCTAGAAGTTGTTCGTATTACATTTTAATTATATATTCTCTCTCGGACGCCTGTTTTTCCTCGTGATATGACGTCATCCAACAGTATACGGTCACGTTATAGAGAACCGATAACAACACTTGAGAAAGTGAGCAGTAATACACTGTGACATGTATCTAACATATGTTAAAATGTTTTCCCGATTCGCTTATGTATATAAGCCCCATTATTGGCCGCAACAGTTAGTGTATGTAGTATTGAGGACGTTGTATAATTTACCTCAGATTAGAAAACAGTTTGCAATAAATTACTACATACATGGAATTAGTCTAACTGCTCGGTCCATAACGTGCTTTTTATTGTGTCTGTGGTATAATAATAGCTGAGAAGGATTACTGCAGTCTCATATGACTTATGTTCATAACATCTAGACTGAATATTGGGTTATTGACCCTGAATTTACCCCTTTAGCAGGAACAACGGAACATTAATTACACACTACAAAACCAAACATACTTCATTAAAAAAACTAACAAGAGAAAGTTGATGCAAGGCATCAATGTCGCCGGAAAAGACAGCATTAATGTATTAGTTAACACACATGCATTCTTGGCTTTCATTAGTCTAAACATACACATAATGATTTCATTAAGGACTAATTTCATGTTTTATGAAATTCCCAATACAAATTTCAGGACTTCTTTTTTTTTGTATTTGTCAATAAAACCACAACAAATACAGTTTGGGATTTAAATCTAAATGCAATAAAAATCTATTTAACCCTTTCCATGTCGGAAGAATCACTGAAAACCTTCAAACGTTTAGAACATTGAGAAAACGGTTAAATTGCTGAAGACATGAACTTCCTCCTTTTTAATAATAATTATTATAAGTATTTCACAGATGTTAAAATGGATCGTCGTATGTTTAAAAAGTAGACCACATTTGAAACACCATATCAGCTAATTGTTTATTTAAATCATTGATACATACAATATATGTATTGCGCAAGAGAAATGCCAGTTGCGAGTCCCATTACTATTTAAAAGGTGGCAAGTATGAAATTAATTGGGTGCGAAAGACCAGATTTTCTTTATTTCTAAAATTATTGTTTATCAGAGTTTGTTATTTTCTTAATTTGTTTCAAGCCAAGTAAACATTTAATACCACATATATTTAATCATTTAAGTGTGTAATATTAGCTATCTATTTGTAATATTTTACTTGTTTCTCCTACATTCGTTTACATTATACTTCCGGTTACTTCCCTGTATACTTTGACAATATGAAACTAGGTTACGAACTGAGGAGAAAGCGTTTAGACGTTCACGACCGATACACAGGCATATATTTGAGACATATTTTCAAAATATTTCTTATTTTTGTTTATGTTACCAGTTTATATTGATACTTATCTAAAATAAAATAATATTTTGACAACTCGCTTAATCATATCGAAATGCACATGCGCGAAAATCGATGTTAACTAGGACACAACAGGATACTGTATTAAGCTTAGAAACAGTTCCTATTTTAGATACACATGGATTAACATTATTAAATGACTTCTACATTAAAATCAAGACATCTCTGTGAACATGAAACTAACATTCAGTAAGTTAAAATTGCTATCAAAAGGAGAATTCGACGTGATTTTTATCTCGATATTGACACATAACAGTCTGAAGCAAGTCTAACAGGGACTCTTTTGTCTTCGTAAATAAGACAAAAAACATAAATGCGAGTCAAAATAAATAAAATGCAAATACTTAAAACATCGGATTATTTATTTCATTTTAGATGTGTCATAACTTAGTGTTTTTGAACAAACACAATTGTAATATGTTCAAGACATTTAAATTTGTTGTTTTTTTCTAATAATAACTCGTCCTCCCATGTCATTTCCGAAAACCTATTAAAATATAAGTCACGGTCTTCTGCCCGGCTACTAATGAAGAGTTGGATATGATTGTCAATTACAACTAATTACACAGCTAACGTATCGACTCTCCATTCGAAATCAGACAGACGGACAGACAGACATACAGAACATTTTATTGTTGACGTATACAAAGTACATTGTCTAAACAACATACATATACATACAATATACATGACAGGAAAATACAAACAAACATGATTTATTTGGAATTTATAGGAAGATTTAATTAAACATGAATTCAGCATGAGAGTGATAGAAACATGAATTTTACATGAGAATGATATAAACGTTGTGAGGATGAGCAATGTATAAATATGAGAGTGTTATTCAACTTATTTGGAAGCAAAACACATTGAACAATTGTTCCTAAATTTAAATGGCGAAGTGGATAATGTACAACGGAAGAATCGATACTGAAGTAAATAATGAGCGACGTATGAATGAAGGATTGAATGAGTGTACGAATTAATGATCAATCGAATAAGTTTTCGAATAAGAAATCATGATACATTTAATGTGTTTCTCAGTAGAGTTGCCTCTTTGATATAAAGAGCAAGACTAAGGATTGTCTTTCTATTACTGTTGGTTAGTAGTTCAGCAAATTTATAGACGCTTGGACGAATGAAATAATACTTTATCAAGTGTTTTTTCCTAAGTTCAGTAAAACATGGACATGCAATAATAAGATGAAATTCATCTTCGATGTCAGTAGATTTACAGCATGGACAATATCTTTCTGCTCTAGGGGTTCTGTTTTTGGAGTAGCGGCTAGTTTGTATTCTTAAATTATGATCCGACAATCTTATTCTTGTTAGGTACATTCTCAAGGATTTTGGAATAAAAGCGAGATAATGTTTTTCACCGAATTCAAATTCACAAATCTTATATAGTTTCAAAACATCAGACGACTCTTTAGTTGTTTGCCAACTTTGGAGGAAATTATCTTTTATTCTTTGAGAAAAAATACATTTAAACTTATTAAGGTTTATACTGGATGGATTGTCCCAGATGTATTTAAAACCGTAATCACACAAGAAGTTTTTAACATTTAAAACCCAATGTTTTGCTCCCTTCTCTGCATTAATGCGTGAAATGTAGTAAACCTTTGTACTATAACGTTGTTTGATTTAATAACTTTAAACCAATATTTAATAATGTTTATATATCTTGAAATGTATAGAGGTTATCTCCCTAATCCACCGTATACTGCTGCAGAACTAGTTGACCTTCTTACATTCAAAAGTTTTTTACAAAAGTGTAAATGGATAGATTCTAGTTCCTTATTTTTTGTATTACCCCAAATTTCGGAGGCGTACGCTAAAATAGATCCAACAAAGGCATAAACAAGTTCCATTAAGCATCTAGGTTTAAAGTTGTAAACATTACAATTATACAATAAAAGAGTCATAACTTTTGTAGCTTTGCCACGTAGATACTTGCAGTGTGTAGTGCAAAATTACCCGTATAGTTTAATACTACCCCAATATAATTAAAATTGTCAACTATTCCAAGGCCTTGACCGTTATAAGTCCATATTTCATTTTCCTTCAGCCCACCCCTTCTTCTGAAACCCATAACCTTTGTTTTTTCTATGTTCACATGTAGACCCCATTCAAAACAGTAATCATATAAGCTATTAAGATTATCTTTGTAATTCTTGTGATGTTTTCCCGAAAACTACCATATCGTCAGCAAATAACAATAAAATTAGACATAAATCTTCAATATTTAGCCCTTTATCAATATATGATTGCAAGGATAATTCTAAGTCTTCTGAAAATAATTACACCAAGACAGGCGAACTTATCTCCCCTTGTCTTAGATCGACTGCATATTCGAAAAACTAGGAATATTCATTAAATCCTTTGACGCAAGATTTAACCTGACTGTACATATCTCTAAATATACGCAATACCTCACCCCTTATGCCATATTTAAATATTTTTACCCGTAGGCCATTTCTATAAATAGTGTCGAAACATGTATTAAGATCTACAAAAGCACAATATAGTCTTTTATTTCCTTGCAAAAAAATCTGCACAATATTAGTTAAAACAAAAAGAGCGTCAATAGTCGAACGGCCTTTTCTAAACCCAAACTGGGCATCTGAAATAACAGAGTGCTCATTACAATATGAAACGATTCGTTTATTTAACATGGTAGTAAAATGTTTCGCCAAACAGCTCAATAAAGTAATTCCTCTGTAAGTGTTGGCGTCATTTAAATCACATTTCGTGTGTAAAGGAACGATAACCCCCTCTGACCAGTTATCAGGGAATACCCCTGAATCAAGTACAGCGTTAAAAATATCACATTAGTGCGATGAAAGTATGTCGCAACTTTCAATTAAATACTCATTCAGTATTAAATCATTGCTTTTGTTTGCAGGCAGACGTAGACACACATGTCGGGGATGTCTATTGTAGTTATTATCCCCCGCTTTTTCGAAGAAAAAAAGGGGGGTTATTAATTTCGGTTTGTCCGTCTGTCCGTCCGTCTGTCTGTCTGTCTGTCCGTCTGTCTGTCTGTCTGTCTGTCACACTTCGTTTCCGTGCAATAACTGCCACAAATGTGAACCTTTTTTTTTCAAACTTGGTAACAAGGCTAAATGCCTTAAGGGCTAAGCCAAGTTCGATCGTCACTTTCGGCGGACTTTATTTAGTGGAGTTATGGCCCCTTATTTAACACAAAACGTCGTTTCATGCTGTTTCCGTGCAATAACTGCCACAAATGTGAATTTTTTATTTCAAACTTGGTAACAAGGTTAAATGCCTTAAGGGCTAGGCCAAGTTCGAACGTCACTTTCGGCGGACTATATTTAGTGGAGTTATGGCCTCTTATTTAACAAAAAATGTCGTTTCTTGCTGTTTCCATGCAATAACTGCCACAAATGTCAACCGTTTTCTTTCAAACTTAGTAACAAGGTTAAATGCCTTTAGGGCTAGGACAAGTTTGATTGTCACTTTCAGCGGACTTTATTTAGTGGAGTTATGGCCCTTTATTTAACAAAAAAAGTCGTTTCTTGCTGTTTCCGTGCAATAACTGCCACAAATGTGAACCGTTTTTTTTCAAACTTGGTAACAAGGTTAAATGCCTTAAGGGCTAGGCCAAGTTCGATTGTCAATTTCGGCGGACTTTATTTAGTGGAGTTATGGCCCCTTATTTAACACAAAATGTTGTTTGTTGCTGTTTCCGTGCAATAACTGCCACAAATGTGTTTTTTTTTTTTCAAACTTGGTAACAAGGTTAAATGCCTTAAGGGCTAGGCCAAGTTTGATCGTCACTTTCGGGGGACTTTATTCGGTGGAGTTATGGACCCTTATTCAACAAAAAATGTTGTTTCTTGCTCTTTCCGTGCAATTACTGCCACAAATGTGATCTTTTTTTTTTCAAACTTGGTAACAAGGTTAAATGCCTTAAGGGCTAGGCCAAGTTCGATCGTCACTTTCAGCGGACTTTATTCGGTGGAGTTATGGCCCCTTATTTAACAAAAAATGTTGTTTCTTGCTGTTTCCGTGCAATAACTACCACAAATGTGAACCTTTTTTTTTTCAAAATTGGTTACAAAGTTAAATGCCTTAAGGGATAGGCCAAGTTCGATCGTCACTTTCGGTGGACTTTATTCAGTGGAGTTATGGCCCCTTATTTAACAAAAAATGTCGTTTCTTGCTATTTGTGGCAATAACTGCCACAAATGTGAACCGTTTTTTTTTCAAACTTGGTAACAAGGTTAAATGCCTTAAAGGCTAGGCCAAGTTCGATCGTCACTTTCGGTGGACTTTATTTGGTGGAGTTATGGCCCTTTATTTAACAAATTCTTGTTGTTTCTGTGCAATAACTGCCATAAATGTGAACCGGTTTTTTTCAAACTTGGTAACAAGGTTAAATGCCTTAAGGGCTAGGCCTAGTTCGATTGTCACTTTCGGTTTGCTGTTTCCGTGCAATAACTGCCACAAACTTGGTAACAACCTAGGCCAAGTTCGTTTAATTTACCCTGTAATACATGTTCAATAACAAGACTACTGACATGTTTAAACCTAACCTCAACATTTTCCTACAATATTTCCTGCAAGCGGGGGATATAAATTTCATGAATTTGCTTGTTATCATTAACTACTGTGGTATCTTATTGTCCTAAAACACCGAGTGTTCGGTTAGTGCTAGTCTAATCATTCAATTAAATTATGACGTATAAATAAACACAACATCGAGTGAGCAACATGAAGACATAATCGCACTACAGACAGAAGTGGTCACATATTGTTCAAATACTATATACATTTTAATCTTACAAGTAGTTATGGAGTACTCTACAGCAAATTTAATACAAACTATTTTAAATGTTAATAAGTTTGACTAACGGGATTAAAATACTGTGCCGAATAAAATAATTTCTGCGTTTAATATGTATTGAAACCGTAAATGGTTTTCGAATAACCCAGTGTGATTCTGTAATTGTAATTGTCGAAACTAAACACAGTTACAGTTTTAACGGTAACCTTTAGGGTTCATCGAAGGCGGACATTGGGTGCTATTAAAATACTCTATCGTTTACAGACATCGAAATATATCGATTTGTCAAGAAACCTGATTTTGGTTGTATCCTCTATTGAAAACATGTCCGTTTAATGGTCGACACTGTACCTGAGTTTGGCAATGCAAGAAGTAGTTTTGGCATGACTAAACGTTATAAAGAACTCTAACGGTTATGTCCTCATCGGAAATGGGAATTATAATTAAGCTGCTCGTGAGTCTGGTGTTTGACCCAAGACCGACTGTTGTTTAACGAGTATTTCGAATTTTATGGATGCAATAAACTGCTTCCCGTCCAATCTCAATGAACGAAGAAGCGTGACAAAATTTAATTTCGGGGAGAAATTTCGGCTGTTCACTTGTAAACGTCGTTATTTTGTAAAACCCATTAATAGTTCGTCCTCATCCCATCTCAATTCCCTTCATAATACTAACGGACTAATGTAGTTGCTAACTCAAGAGATAATGCATGATGTATCAGTTGCACACACATCACAACAAAAATCATCGTCTGTTCTAAACTTCCCACAACACTGAGGATCGTAGAAGCTTTGCGAACAGCGAAGATCTAGAACACTCTATGTCTCCACACACTCTGATCAAATGGGCCGTCCCATGAGAAAACCAACTGTGCGTTAAGTATCGACCCGGATCAGCCTAAGAATGACGCCATCTGTTGATTTTCTGTTTCATAATTCATTACTCTACCCCCTGAGACGGAATGCGTCGGCCCGGATTAGCATGCGCGGACTGCGCAGGCTGATCTGAGTCGATATATTACGCAGAGTTCATAATGTTGGTTTTCTCACGGAATAACTCATATAGTCTCTGTAGTATCTTTGATGATTCTGACAGACTGTTTCGAGACTGCTGGTAAACTGTTGTGAGAAAACAGTCAATTGTAATAGTTTGCATAAGATCGAAAGTGTCGCTGTTTTTTAAACCCGCCAAATGTTTGGTTTCGTTTGATGCGGTTCACATCCGTACTAATTGCTTGAATTGGAATGTCATACTTAAATACAACCGAACAACTACGATAACATTTAGCCATGCACAACATATACGAAATAATTGAACATGCATGAGCATGAATACAAAACGTGATCGCATGTGTATTGGGATTAACATTACTATTGGTGTTTCTAATTATTTAGTTAAAGTACATTCATTTTAGCACGTTCATACACAATTAATATCTGCTTCTAGATGTTTACATTTCCTCTGTGTCAATTCTTATTTGATTTCTATGTAAAAATGAGTGTCGCGTGTTTTCTGAAAATTGTTTGCGTAGAAATAGCATGTTTAAATAAAACTACTTTTCCTTATTAAGCACAGTGGACACGACATACGGTAACAGTCTTCAATAATTTGCTTCTAGAGAAGATACCTTCGTTCCACACACACACACACACACACAGACACACACATACGCATCTTTAACTTAGTATTCGCCGGTCATCGTAATCTAGAATACAGGCAGAAGATCGGTTAACGTATGCCGTTGTTAACTGTTCAACTGTATCAGGATTGTCATCGTCATTTTTCACGTGTATGATGTTATAGAAACTGTTGCATTGCGTGATCTCGGTAAATTCCGTATACATTTACGTCATTATAATCATGCGGCAGTTACGACACATAAATCTACCAAGTTTCCTACATTTCAACACATAGATCCTCATCAAGGTGTCTTATCCCTCCGACTGATGGATTATCTAGTTCCTGGTGATAGCATTCACCCTTCTCTATGTCTAAACCTTTCATTTATTTAACTTTGTTTCTGTCTGTCGCTATTCGGTTATTTTTCACTTACGAATGAATCCATTGTGACTCGCAGCAGAGCAGACGTGTTCAATACTTCATATAAAACAGTTCCACAGTAGTGTTGTCTTATTATATAATGTTTACCTCGAGAAGTGGAGATCAGGGTTTAACCCTTTCCCTCATTCGACAATTATGCAGCAGACGAATTTCAACATATTTTGTAAAAAAATAGGAAATCTCTATAAGTGAATGGATAACCTATGTCTAAAAGTGGAAAACATTGTGGCAAAAGGAGAAATAGCTCGTTTTGAGCAATTTCTTCTTTTGTCACTATGTTTTCAAAAAGCCGTATGCTGCAGAGACGTTAGTGGTCTAGATAAGAGGAAGAGAACGGGTACTTTCCATACTACATCTGTCGTATTACACAACGTAACTCTGTGGTGTCCTGGACTCACAGACAGCGTAGAACACCATACGATAAAACAAAGCAGCTTTCTGGGAATATACGTTATCAGAGAACTCGTGTGAGGAAGTCTGGAAATGCATCCGTAGATTTACTGGCTGCACTGATATGACGTATATACTGCGCATTTCTAAGAATCCAATGTTCATAAAGCACGAAATTACTCAACAAATCTGAATAACATAAATACTATTTCCTCTTAAACGTTTAATGTATAATTATGTCGTCTGCTTTTAAACGGTTTCGACTATTTATATGTAAATCCGAAACAGTTTAACATTTTCTTTTCAAAAGAAGAAATCATTCGTTTTCATCAATGTTACCATCACAACAAATAGCTTTACAATTCGACTGTTTTTATTGTCGTCTTCATCAGAAAATCGGTTATATATTAGTCAAGAGAACCTGATTTGGCACCTTGTTATCCCCTCGGCTAACGAAGTTTGCGATGGGGATATAGTAACGGGACTGTCCGTTTGTTCGTCCGTCCTGGTGACCGAGTACTTGTGGGGTTTTCGCACCCACCACCCTTATAAAGACACTTAGATAAATAGTTTGTTTGTTTGTTTTATAACCCGTATCTTATTTGCATATTAATGCTATTCATTCCGTAAAAGGGGAATAATTACGGAATGAATAGCATACTTGGGAGTTCCAACAACCCACAAGTTTGACACAAAAGAAAAAAATCCACAAATACACTTCATGGGTACTATCGTTTGGCCGTCCGTCCGCCCGTAACAACCTTGTGACTAGTCTACACTGAACTTCCTTCGACCGATCTTAACCAAACTTGGTATACAGTTAGTATATGGCAAGGTCTAGAAGCCGATTTTATTTTAAAGGTCATAGGTTAAAGGTCAAGGTCAAAATTGGACTTTGAATACCGAGGGGATGCATCCGCTGTGCGGTGACCTTGTTTTTATTTCAACTTGTGTACACGTATTGTAATCATATGGACGGAAATCCTGCTGGTTCAACAACACAATAACAACATTTTGAATGTAAAAATAACGTTTCAAGTAAATGTCGTCGTTATTCAAGATTTTATTTTATTTAAATGATTAGGCCAACGGCCCATAATAGAAACAGTACATAAACAGTTTTGCCCTCATAACATGTATACAATTATTTGTCTTTATCTCTAGTTGTTATATAACAAAATATATACGAAATATAGGAACTAGTGTATATAAAAAACGATGTTAGAAGCTAAGGGAAATTTTGAAACATGGAGAATTTGGTCATAAAGTTTTCAGTTACTTTTTTTTTTTTATTTGTTATGAGGATGCTTTGATTTATAGTGGATAAACAGTGTTATTTTGTCCAGATGTTTTCAAAACTTAAAGGGACTGAATCCCATATGAGAAAAAAGCGAAAAAAAAAGAAAATTGTTAAAAATTGCTATTACCTTGATGTTTTTGCATGTAAGGCATTGAGATTTGCTGACTGATGTACTACAATATATGCACACTATTAATATTGCGGAGATTTTTCGTTATTTTGCATTGTAAAATCTACTGGGTTAGTAACCCAGTAAATCTAAAAATATCGCTGTATATTTATCATCCGAATTGACAATCTCCTTCGCAGAGTTGTCGTTCCTTACACTCACGCATACATGAATGTAATGAGTCGATAGTGTTAGAGAATGCCGAATTGAATCCACAAATTCAAATGAGCAAGAGGAAATTCCACTGTATTTTTAAACGGGAAAACACGGAGCGGACGTTTTTTTAACTGCTTATTTCCTATGAAATAATGAAAAACAAGTCTTGTACGACCTTCTACAACATTCCTTTACATATATATCAACATATTTTGGATTAATTAGAATAAGTATAAAATTTAACGATTTTGGACCATTATGGTGTTCAGTCCCTTTAAGTTTCAAATATATATAGGTCATCGGCCTCTGATACAAACAATACTTGTTTAGTTTACCCTAGTTGTTGTTTAACATCAATATAAAATGGCTAATGTAGATAAAGATCAGACTATAATGGATGCTTAATGCAACAAACAAATATAATCGAATATAATGGATTTGAAAAGCATTACTGGTATAGTATATCTATCCTCGAATTGAAATTTAATTCAATTGTCATTTGTTTGACATTCGATTCTTTAATGGAACATGCCAATCCAAATTTGTTGAATTAGATTTACGTTTCGAGTTCTAATATTACTAATGTAAATATATCGCGTTATATCTGTAGCTTGGTACCACATAAATGTATACGGGTGAAGATAAAATTGACTAAACGGCCCGTGTTTTATTTGTATTTATTTACAACAGTAAGTACTGGTACGATTATGACTAAACGGCTCGTGTTTTATTTGTATTTATTAACAACAGTAAGTACTGATGCCATTATTGCTTAAAGTTTGACAGTTTTGATTTTTAATGCCGTTTTAAACATTAATACAGCTATATCACTGCGACAGTTCATTTATCCATGATCCCTGGGTAAAAGCATAGCACTATGTTAGGAAATGCGCATTGCCCATGGGCACCCCACCTTACCGCTGCGACTGGCGATCGAACTCAGGACGACCAGTTCTACACTCGCGATGATAACCACTCGGCCATGGCGATATTGAAGGTTTTTATGTTAATACAAAGGCAAAGGAACCGTTTTTTCATAAGACGGGTTAGATTTAATAAATGTTATCATAAATTTAGAAACGAAATTGTAATGTCTGCACAAGATGAAAGACGGCGTGTTGCACACAGGATTCCTAGATGGACACCCTTTATAGTTGTTTTGGATGCTAAGTTATGCTAACCGAGGAATCTGTATTTGTTTTAATGATATTTTCGGCGATTTGAACTGTTTTTCAAATGCGATTTCTGTGTAAATTACTAAAATGACCAGTATCTGTCTTTGAATCTTTATTTTTTTTTTCAATTATATTTTACGGCGATTTCTGTGTAATTGTTAAACGACCAGTGACTGTATTTGAAATTGTAATTGTTTTAATGATATTTTACGGCAATTTGAACAGTTTCAAACGAGGTTTTTTTCTGTATTTGAAATTGTACTTGTTTTAATGATATTTTACGGCAATTTGAACAGTTTTCTAACGAGGTGTTTGTGTAAATCACCAAAACGACCAGTAGCTGTATTTGAATAAGTAAGAATCAGTTTTATTTTTACTTTACGGCTATTTGAACATGTTCATATGTGTTTTCTGTGTCGAATACTAAAACGACCAGTATCTGTATTTGAAAAGGTATTTGTTTAAATGATATTTTAAAATGCGATTTTTGTGTGAGTTACTAAAACGGCAAGTATCTGTATGTATTTGAATCTTTACTTGTTTTAATGATATTTTACGGCCACTTGAACAGTTCTTCAATGACGGTTTAAGTGTTAATTTCTAAAACGAACAGTAGCTGTATTTGAATGATCTTTTTAAATGATATTTTATGGCGATTTGAACGGTTTCTCAAGAGCGATTTATGTGTGAATTACTTAAACCAATAATTACTATATTCGGACACCCGATTCGTCATGTTTTACCCGAGATAGTGAGCACCAAATGCGAATCCATGAATACATGATTTAAATAATGACTCAGGATCGAACACGGTCTCGTTAACTCGAGATGGACGCTCTTGCCACTACACGATTCGGGATCGAAAACGGATCTAGGCTTCACGAATGCTATAAATGACTCATACAACATTACTTTGTCAGAGGACAAATAGCTTACGTATGTATTCCTCTGTATAGGAGCTAACAAACTGCACCAGGGTGTATTCAGATTGCCCTGTAACACAGAGTATTAACCCTTTCCCTCATACGACAATTCTGAAGCAGACGACTTTGAACATATTTGTCAAAAGATAGGAAATCTCTATAATTGAATGGATAACCTATGACTAAAAGTGGAAAACATTGTGGCAAAAGGAGAAATTGCTCGTTTTGAGCAATTTCTTCTTTTGTCACTATGTTTTGAAAAGCCGTCTGCTGCAGAGGCGTCTGAAAGCGTCTATATGAGGTAAAGGGTTAACCCTTTCAGCGCCGAATTGTTTCAAATATACTCTTCCATGTTCAAACTCGGACGAAACTACTTTCATGTTATAGGATTTTTGGAATATCTTTATAACTTACAGCCAAACAATGCAGATTTCAGGTGAGACAGCTCGTTACGAGCTGCCTCACCTGAATCTGTATTGTTTGCAAAAAGCTCAATATTGCCTTTGGCGCTGAAATAGTTAATCAAACGCCGTTTTTAATGTGTTGATTCGGTAAAACCCTGTCCGATTGATCGATGTTCTAGGACAAACTGGCTACTGAAATACAGCAACGCCCATATTCCACGTCATCGTGCATTGTTCCTTGTTGTTTTTAACTGCTATTTTGAGATAGCCAAAAGTATAAACATTTGATTAAAAACCCTACCGTATCGATCTGTTCAATGGAAAAAAAGACAGAGTTCATTACAGGACCTGTCTAGTATAGAGCTGAACAAATAAATATCTTGGTAACTTTTCACAGTCTGTTCATTTAATCACCTTGAAAACGTTTTTCTCTGTTAGTTGAAGGTAAGTTCCATGGGCGTAGCTTAGCAATAATCAATGCGTCTCGTGAGAAAATCAACAGTGTGGACTCTGCGTAAAGTATCGACCCGGATCAGCCTAAGCATGCCACACAGACGTACCCGGATATACACTTTTCGCCTCCTGTGGATTTTCTGTTTCAGGAATCACTACTCTATATATTCCCCCCCCCCCCCCCCTTTCGACGGAATGTGTCGGTCGGATCAGTCTGCGCGGACAGCGCAGGCTGATCTGGTCGATACATTACGCAGATGTGTATCGCCGCAGCTGCATTTTTGGGCATTTTGAGTAAAAATGTGTAGGCACGTGCCTACAGTGCCTAAAGGGAGCTACGCCCCTGGTAACTAGGTCTATTTGTATTCATTAAACGAACAGGTTGTCAGGAGTGATAGAGTACCATTCTATGTACGGTTTTAAAACACTGCCCAAGATGGACTGTATTGACTAGGTTAGAAATGCATGCTATATCTACGATATAGACATACAACCTTGAGACGACATAGATTGTTTCGATTGTTTACGAATGTGTGTTAATTTTACCGAATTATGTATTGTTGTGGAACATTTTAAATCACCGACTATGAAGTGAACTAATTAATATTGACCCTTATGATATTTGTGTAATACGTAAACACATTTATTTTTCATATAGCTGAAACCACATGTTTCATGAGATCAAACCACCACACGTCTAAGGAAAACTATTTCTGTAAAAAAGTTGTTTGAAATATAATGGTCTACATTATTTGCTCTGCAAATATTCGTTTTCTGTAAAATATGCTTACTTTAAACGGAGTAGCAGAAAACGATTAACGTTTCTAAACGTGATTGCAAAAAGACAACTACCTGTCAGAGGAACACTTAAAATGTAATTGAACTTGGAGTTTTTTTGCAATTAGATCGATTTTAAAATTGCTAGACGTTACCCTGTGTCAGCTTTGTCAGTCACATTCGAATGTGTTATCTCCCTTTTCTATATTTTTGCAAATATGTGTTATACTATATACTATTCGTGGTATAATCACTCGTGGTATAATCACTCATGGTATAATCACTCGTGGTATAATCACTCATGGTATAATCACTCGTGGTATAATCACTCGTGGTATAATCACTCATGGTATATTCACTCATGGTATAATCACTCATGGTATAATCACTCATGGTATAATCACTCATGGTATATTCACTCATGGTATAATCACTCATGGTATAATCACTCATGGTATAATCACTCATGGTATAATCACTCGTGGTATTTTCAGTCGTGGTATAATTACTCATATATACTATTCGTTCATAATAAGACGACAGCAAGAACATATGTCAACTTTAAAATCGTACAACCTTGCTCCAAAAAGGTATATTGATGAAATGCATTAGAGTTCACTAATGCCAAAACATACTGGTTTGCAAAGTAAGTATCGTTAAGATATATTTTTACATGCACAAACGTCTACATTTCATGATTCCACTAATTAACGTGACATTTTGTCTCTTTCAGCGCCAAAGGCAATATTGAGCTTTTTGCAAACAATACAGATTCAGGTGAGTCAGCTCGTAACGAGCTGTCTCACCTGAAATCTGCATTGTTTGGCTGTGAATTATAAAACACTTCCAAAAATCCTATAAGAAGAAAATAGAGTCGTCCAAGTTCGAACATGGAAGAGTCTACTTTAAACAATTCGGCAATGAAAGAGTTAAGATGTCGTTAAAGTGATACATGACATTGGTATGACCTTCATCATGGAGAGACATTCACTTATATCTAACCCTACACGGGTTCACCATCAGTGAACGTACCGTCGGACAAGGTTGATTAAACTCGTACATAGCTTCTGCGAGCTCCTTCTTTACAAGATTATTGTCACTGCAAGATTGATCCACATATTGTGGACGTGTTCTACTATTTCGAATCTTCAATGGTAGACGGGATGTTTGGATATGTCCAAAAGGCCGCTATAAATTGTCCTGTGTTGCTAATGTATAGGTACATGTATTCGACGTATTAGGAACCGTTTGTGTAGAATTCAGATGTTATATTCCAACCCGCTATACACAGGAATCTGTAGAGGCCGAGTGGTTAGCCTACGGCATTTGGAACCGGGCGTCCCTGGTTCGTTCCCCAGTCGCTGCGGTCATGGCGGAGTATCCTTGGGGAAGGCATATTTCATAGCCTAGTACAGGTTTGTTTATTCGGGATTCATTAATAAATGAAATATCACCGTGATATAACTCAAATAATGTTGGAAAAAAAAACCAATTAAACAAACCCGCTACACTAACCGGTCCGAACCAGTATCCAGAACATATGCGAAAATGTATAATGCTCACATATATGTGTCATCTATATCTTGTATTTTTGTATTTGGGTTTTACTTTATGAAAATCTAATAAACAGGAAAAATTGTCAGTTCAAAATGAAGTTTCAAACAAGTGTAAATTACGAAACCTTAGCTCATGTCGTCTGTCTATGACCCGGTATATACATATCTGGACACATGATAAGCACTCAATGTGAACATAGAAATGCATTTTTGGATTGCATTTCTCCATTAGTATTTTGACGCGAATTGTTTGCATTTGTCTGTCTCGGTCTGGCAAAAACAATTAAAGCCATTTAGTATTTCTATATCCGAAATACACGACCCTGTATAATTGTAATGCCAACCCTCCTGATACCAGAATAGCATACATCGGATCATGTTTGTTTGTGTCTGGGTTGAGCATTATAAGAGTCGTCCCCTGAGAAAACCAACATTCATGATTGCCTCTGCGTAATGTATTCACCCAGGTCAGCCTGCACAGTCCGCGCAGACTGATCCGGGCCGACATATTCCGTCTTAGGGGGATAGAGGTATAACGTAATGATTCCCGAAACAGAAAATTCACAGGAGGCGAAAAGTGTCTATCCGGGTAAGGCTGATCCGGGTCGATACTTTACGCAGAGTCCACAATGTTAGTTTTTTCGCGGGACGGCTCAATTAAGAATGTTAGTATCGACTAATTATCATAACAGTTTTGGGACATGTCAGCGGAAAACCTGATTCTCAAGAGAACCAATGATATTGAGACCAGTCTTCACACCCATGCAGTCAGATATGAGCTGTTCCACGAGAAAACCAATATTGTGGACTCTGCGTAAAGTATCGACCCGGATCAGCCTTACCCGGATAGTAAAGTATCGAACCGTATCAGCCGAAGCATGCGGCGCAGGTTAACCAGGACATACATTTTTCGCCTTCTGTGGTTTCCTGTTTCAGGATTTATTATGATATACTTCTATCCCCCTTAGACGAATTGTGTCGGCCCTGATTTACCTGTGCGGACTGGACTGCGCAGGCTTATCTGGGTCGATACATTACGCAGAGTCCATACTGTTGGTCTTCTCGTGGAACTGCTCATATTAGCATGTGCTATTTGATGACAAACTAGATAAGACCTCTGAAAGCCACTTGGTTATGGTAATTGCCATCTTAACTCTTTCAGCGCCACAGGCAATATTGAGGTTTTTGCAAACAATACAGATTCAGGTAAGTCAGCTCGTAACGAGCTGTCTCACATGAAATCAGCATTGTTTGTCTTTTAGTTACCAAAATAGACCAAAAACTGTCATAAATTGAGAAATAGACACACCCGATTTTGAACATAGAAGAGTCTACTTTAAACAATTCGGAGCTGAAAGTGTTAAGCCATGTCCTATTATTTAGATCGATAACGACTATATGCACATATCGCTTTGCATTACAGAGACAGTTGACTTTCCTCTTCTGAACTTTCTTAAACCTCCTGTTGGGAATAGTCAGTTGTGTTACGTGTCAGTAAATGAGTGTCATGTGGTATTCCATAATTACAAACTCCGTCAAATTGATGACTTGTCCCCCAGAATATTAATAAAGTGATTACAGAACATAACAAAACAGACTTTTGTATGTTTTATAATACTTTTAACAATTTTTCAAATAGAGAGGCAACGAAGAACAAATACAATAATATACATTACAATTTGATTTTGAATTGGTCACTTTGAGGTCCTTCGTGTATTTGCATTAAAAATATATTTCATTAAATTAAATATTGTTTTTTTTTGTTACCCGATATCATTAGATTTTCCAATTACTTTAAATTTGGCCATGTATAATAGTAGGATTTGAAATATTGTTTGCGTTTGTCTATAAAATAAGGATAGTACGAAATGAGATTCACTTTCAATAGTTTTCATATTACAAAAATGTGCATAATCTATTTATTTGCGAGATATTGATGTGTCTACCTTTTTTTAATTTCCAGGTCATGTGAAAATAGTCGGAATCTATAAGATATATTCCTCATTTGTTGTCTATTTTGTAATCTAGATAATTTTCAAATTTCAATTCATGTTTACACGGCTGAATAGCTGATCGTTGGTCTTTGTGAGGAAAGTCTCATTTTTGACTGACAAAGCCACGTGGCAGATGTTACCAGGGGCGTAGCTCCCTTTAGGCACTGCAGGCACGTGCCTACACATTTATTTTCAAAATGCCCCAAAACGCAGCTGCGGCGATAGACATCTGCGTAATGTATCGACCAGATCAGCCTGCGCTGTTCGCGCAGACTGATCCGGCCGATGCCGCGTGATTCCGTCTTATAGGTATATATGTATAGAGTAGTGATTCCTGAAACAGAAAATCCACAGGAGGCGAGAAGTATCTATCCGGGTAGGCCTGTGTTGCATGCTTAGGCTGATCCAGGTCGATACCTTACGTAGAGTTCACAATGTTGATTTTCTCACGAGACGGCCTACACATTGATTATTGCAAAGCTACGCCCCTGGTTACATTAAATATAACATAACACGTCAGGCGGTAATGACGCTACAAGGACTATCATCACAGCAATTAGTATAAGTTACTATTACCTATTACTTTTAGACGACAGAAAGCACTCGCTAGCTTCAACCACGACACTCTTTGATTGTAACAGTCGATATCCTAATTGCTACACAAGGGAGTGAAATACCTTCTGCTTGGAGGCAAGTTTCCGTTGATTTAGTTTCTTTGAAAATAGCAACTTTTAAATAATTGATAACAAGAAAAAACATGATGAAGAGGAATGGGTCATGATTAAAAAATATAGCACTATAAGTAAAAGAATTGATTGCAACTGATGTGGTACCTACCATATCTAGAATATCTGCTGCGCTACGGTACTGCTAAGACAGTCTGTCGTCAAAATAATTTAATTTAGACTGAAGCTTTCAAAGAAACCCAAGTTTCCTGTCATATTCATAATAATTAATATGATTTTGATTCAATTTCAATATTACACTGCAAGCCCATCAATTCTGCTTCATATAATTGAAACCGGTAACGTGATAAAAAACGTTCTTCCGTATGATGTTGTCTCGTTGTTGTTTCTGTGGTTCGAAAATAAAATTGAGCTTGGCATAAATGACGTCATTAATGGTTAACATAACTGTTGAGCTCGTATTAGTATTCTAGGGTTTTAATGGATTTATATATCGTAAAGTAGGAAATAACTCACAAATATGGATACATACATGTATCATGAAGATCTAGTATATAGTGAAACCGGTCGAAATTGTCTTTAAATATTTCATAAAGTCGACTCTTCCATCTTATGGACAACTAAATTTTTCGTCCACCAGAACATTTGGTATAGTTCAATATCCAAGTGGCAAACAATGCAGATATCAGGAGAGACAGCTCGTCACGAGCCGTCTCACCCGAATCTGCATTATTTGCAAAGGCCGTTAATTGCCCATGGCAGTGAAAGGGTTAAACACTATTTTGATATTGATTAATACATTAAACAAGTTCTATAGAAGATTGTTTTCTTCGTGGTCGTGTTTGTACCCTTATATATAATAACATCATACTGATAAAATATCACATCATACTGATATATATCAAATCATACTGATACAATATCACATCATACTGATATATATCACATCATACTGATAAAATATCACATCATACTGATAGATATCACATCATACTGATAAAATATCACATCATACTGATATATATCACATCATACTGATAAAATACACATCAAACTGATAAAATATCACACCATACTGATAAAATATCACATCATTCCTTATAAAATATCACATCATTCGTGATAAAATATCACATCATACTGATAAAATATCACATCATTCGTGATAAAACATCACATTATACTGATAACATAACACATCATTCTTGATAAAATATCACATCATTTGTGATAGAATATCACATCATACTGATAAAATATCACATCATACTGATAACATATCACATCATACTGATACAATATCACATCAAATTGATAAAATATCACATCATACTGATAAAATATCACATCATACTGATGAAATATCACATCATACTGATACAATATCACATCAAATTGATAAAATATCACATCAAACTGATAAAATACCACATCATAGTGATAAAATATCACATCATACTGATAAAATACCACATCATACTGATATAATATCACATCATACTGATAAAATATCACATCATACTGATGAAATATCACATCAAACTGATAAAATACCACATCATACTGATAAAATATCACATCATACTGATAAAATATCACACCATACTGATAAAATATCACATCATTCCATATAAAATATCACATCATTCGTGATAAAATATCACATCATACTGATAAAATATCACATCATTCGTGATACAATATCACATCATACTGATAAAATATCACATTATTCCTGATAAAATATCACATCATACTGATAACATATCACATCATACTGATAAAATATCACATAATTCCTGATAAAATATCACATCATACTGATAAAATATCACATCATACTGATAAAATATCACATCAAACTGTCCATCCGCCCAGTTGTGTCATATCAGAAGATTACCGAAACCTTTGTGATTTATTTGAGAAACGTGTAGTTCTTGATCAGACTACATGTATGTGGATGCGCAGGCTGGTCTGGTTTTATACTTTTCGCAAATACTCTGGTGTACCATTTACATGGACAATTGCAAATTGCCAATTTCTGATATTAACATGCATTACGTCTTGAGATATTCATGTATCTCGTTTACGCATGTGTCCCGATTACATTCATGTTGGGAATTGGAGTACTGGATTTTAGACACTTCAGTAGCTCTAAGATATTTAACTGACATTTTCGCTTCCGAAGCAAATCGAAAATGTACGTGATAGTTACCGTACCTTACAATATTATTGCATTTTTACAATGACATCTATTTAGTAATTTATCAATTCGATTACCGGGATCCTGACACTGGGGCCATATTCGTTACACTGTCTCCCAGGAAATACACCAATTAAAAACGATTTGATATTACTTGATTAGGTATCTAATCGGAAATAACTTTTCAGCATCTTTTCCAGATAAGCAGCATTTGCTTATCATGTTACATTGTATACTCGACTTTAAACAAATCATGCATATCATGTTACATTGTATACTCGACTTTAAACAAAGCATGCTTATCATGTTACATTTTATACTTGACTTTAAACAAATCATGCTTATCATGTTACATTGTATACTTAACTTTAAACAAATCATGCTGATCATGTTACATTGTATACTCGACTTTAAACAACTCATGCTGATCATGTTACATTGTATACTCGACTTTAAACAACGCATGCATATCCTGTTACATTGTATACTCGACTTTAAACAAATCATGCATATCATGTTACATTGTATACTCGACTTTAAACAAATCATGCATATCATGTTACATTGTATACTCAACTTTAAACAAATCATGCTTAGCATGTTACATTGTATACTCGACTTTAAATAAATCATGCTTATCATGTTACATTGTATACTCGAATTTAAAAAACGCATGCATATTATGTTACATTGTATACTCGACTTTAAACAAATCATGCTTATCATGTTACATTGTATACTCGACTTTAAACAAATCATGATTATCATGTTACATAGTATAGTTGATTTTAAACAAATCATGCTTATCATGTTACATTGTATACTCGACTTTAAACAAATCATGCTTATCATGTTACATTGTATACTTGACTTTAAACAAATCATGCTTATCATGTTACATTGTATACTCGACTTTAAACAAATCATGCTTATCATGTTACATTGTATACTCGACTTTAAACAAATCATGCTTATCATGTTACATTGTATACTCGACTTTAAACAAATCATGCATATCATGTTACAATGTATACTCGAATTTAAAAAAACGCATGCATATCATGTTACATTGTATACTCGACTTTAAACAAATCATGCTTATCATGTTACATAGTATAGTTGACTTTAAACAAATCATGCTTATCATGTTACATTGTATACTCGACTTTAAACAACTCATGATGATCATGTTACATTGTATGCTCGACTTTAAACAACTCATGCTGATCATGTTACATTGTATACTCGACTTTAAACACATCATGCACATCATGTTACATTGTATACTTGACTTTAAACAAATCATGCATATCATGTTACATTGTATACTTGACTTTAAACAAATCATGCATATCATGTTACAATGTATACTCGAATTTAAAAAACGCATGCATATCATGTTACATTGTATACTCGACTTTAAACAAATCATGCTTATCATGTTACATAGTATAGTTGACTTTAAACAAATCATGCTTATCATGTTACATTGTATACTCGACTTTAAACAACTCATGTTGATCATGTTACATTGTATGCTCGACTTTAAACAACTCATGCTGATCATGTTACATTGTATATTCGACTTTAAACAACTCATGCTTACCATGTTACATTGTATACTCGACTTTAAACAACTCATGCTTACCATGTTACATTGTATATTCGACCTCAAACTACTCATGCTTACCATGTTACATTGTATATTCGACTTTAAACAACTCATGCTTACCATGTTACATTGTATATTCGACTTTAAAAAACTCATGCTGACCATGTAACATTGTATACTCGACTTTAAACAACTCATGCTTATTATGTTACATTGTATATTCGACCTCAAACAACTCATGCTTACCATGTTACATTGTATATTCGACATCAAACTACTCATGCTTACCATGTAACATTGTATACTCGACTTTGAACAACTCATGCTTTCCATGTAACATTGTAAACCCGACTTTAAACTACTCATGCTTACCATATTACATTGTATACTCGACTTTAAACAACTCATGCTAACTATGTTACATTGTATTCTCGACCTCAAACATCTCATGCTTACTATGTTACATTGAATACTCGACTTTAAACTACTCATGCTTACTATGTTACATTGTATTCTCGACCTCAAACTACTCATGCTTACTATGTTACATTGTATACTCGACTTTAAACTACTCATGCTTACTATGTTACATTGTATTCTCGACCTCAAACTACTCATGCTTACTATGTTACATTGTATTCTCGACCTCAAACAACTCATGCTTACTATGTTACATTGTATACTCGACTTTAAACTACTCATGCTTACTATGTTACATTGTATTCTCGACCTCAAACTACTCATGCTTACTATGTTACATTGTATTCTCGACCTCAAACAACTCATGCTTACTATGTTACATTGTATACTCGACTTTAAACTACTCATGCTTACTATGTTACATTGTATACTCGACTTTAAACTACTCATACCTACCATATTACATTGTATACTCGACTTTAAACAACTCATGCTTACTATGTTGCATTGTATGTTCGACCTCAAACTACTCATGCTTACTATGTTACATTGTATTCTCGACCTCAAACAACTCATGCTTACTATGTTACATTGTATACTCGACTTTAAACTACTCATGCTTACTATGTTACATTGTATTCTCGACCTCAAACTACTCATGCTTACTATGTTACATTGTATACTCGACTTTAAACTACTCATACCTACCATATTACATTGTATACTCGACTTTAAACAACTCATGCTTACTATGTTACATTGTATTCTCGACCTCAAACTACTCATGCTTACTATGTTACATTGTATACTCGACTTTAAACTACTCATACCTACCATATTACATTGTATACTCGACTTTAAACAACTCATGCTTACTATGTTGCATTGTATGTTCGACCTCAAACAACTCATGCTTACTATGTTTTACTCGACATTCACTAGCAATATAGTTCAATATCAGTCTGTATATCTGTGCACGCTAATTTTGGTCTATATTTTGTGTTTCTTAACTATCACTCAATAGAAAATTTGATTAAATAGATATGCAAATAACTTATTTTTTAAAAGTTTTTAAAGGTGACTTCTAGCAAGTTATATCATCCCTTCTTTTATCTCTCATTTCAGAAATGCTGCAACCCGACCCAAATCCAAAAAGGGAATAGAACATGTGATGTAAGTACCATTGTATTACCGTTATCAACATTTCTAGTGTTTATTTCGGATCTTAAACGTTAATGATTTCAACAGGGGCGCAGCTGCCTTTAGGCACTGTAAGCACGTGCCTTCACATTTTTTCTCAAAATGCCCCATAATGCAGCTGCGGCGATTGACATCTGCGTAATGTATCGACCAGATCAGCCTGCGCTGTCCGCGCAGACTGATCCGGCCGACATATTCCGTCTTAGGGTGATAGATGTATAGAGTAGTGATTCCTGAATTAGAAAATCCACAGGAGGCGAAAAGTGTCTATCCGGGTAGGCCTGTGCGGCATGCTTAGGCTGATCCGGGTCGATACTTTACGCAAAGTCCACAATGTTGATTTTCTCACTAGACTGCCTACACATTGATTATTGCAAAGCTACGCCCCTGAAATATCAGTATATTCATCTGCAGTAACAGTCTTAACACGATGTGACCTTGTCACTCAGGAATGCTTCAGATTAGGACTTTAAATTAAGAGCTAAGTTATACCATTTTGACATACAATATACATATCAAAGGAGTGCAATCGTTACATAACAACAGTTCAATGTGTATTACATTAAACAATAAATTGTTGTTTCTAAGCTCCCCACATCAATAAACAAACTAAATTGAACTCCTCACGATGCCTTCATATTTCAGAATTTGAAATATCGTCGGTGGGTTTGCAGTTAGGCATAACTTCGTTTTAAGTTTGCCCTGTGCCCTCCTTCATATCCCATTAGGGATCTGTTATGCTTCATCGAATGACGTTAACTCATTTTTCGTCCAGAACATTAATCTTCCTGTTGGAACTGTAAACACGGATGACTCGATTGCAAATTTCATTTCAAAATTGTTTTCGGACAAAATTCAGTTTAATATCACATAATTCCTGGCACAGTCTATTGATTTACTTGTCCTTTATTCACAATCTCGATACACATGCGTTAATATTTATGTTTTGTTGAATAATCCCCGTTATAAGTATACCACCCAGCCCCAGTAGCTCAGTCGGTAACGACGCAGGGTGTCAATCCTAGGGTTATGAGTTCGAACCCAAGCTCGACAAACATTCTTCTCGATTTTGGGCATAAATTACTGTGACAAGTGTCATTCGTCCTCCACCAAATAGCAGACAGTGGTTTGGAAAGTCCGTTGTGTGGAGTTCTGGTGTAAGAAAAACCAGGAAACATATGAGTATGTGAATAGGCCGCAGTGATATAACTGAAACCTTATTGAAAACGGATTAAACACTAATCAAGCAATCAAATATAACTCTGCCCAATCGGATATAAATCAGACCAAAATACTTCTTTGTGCGAGCGTTGACCACTGCAGCGAAGTAAATGTCTTAATGAGGTTGAAATGTATATTTGAGCCGTTCTATGAGAAAACCGACATTGTCGAATTTGAGTAGAGTATCGATCCGGATCAGCCTAAGAAGGCCGCGCAGGCTAACCCGGACAGACACGTTTCGACCCCTGTGGAATTTCTGATTCAGGAATCATTACTCTATACCTCTATCCCCCTGCGACGGAATGTGTCGGCCCGGATTAGCATACGACTGTGCATGCTGATCTGGGTCGATACATTACGCAGAGTCAATAATGTTTGTTTTCTCGGGCAATGGCTCAAATGTTTATGATTACTCCAAGTTCGGTTTCATTGCTATAACAAGGATTGAAAACATATGTCCTTGTCTGGAACTCGAGTTTTCTGTATCAGTTGCTTGAGAAATCCCCGCCTATTAGTACCATTGAAGCTACTTCTATTAGGAGAGGATAGATTAACACGGAGTTCGGTGACAACTGACAAACATGAATATTCATCATTTACGTTTGATTTCCTATGAGATTTGTATAAAACTTTTAAAATTGGCAATTGAATGTATACACAAAAAGCACACCCTAAAAGGTTTGCATTTAACTGGAATATTACTATGTCGCGCTTGGATGTCTGAGTCGTGTTGTAAATGCGTTAAGTGAATACTAGTTTGGGCTTGTCGCACAAGTACACCATAAATGCGTTAAGTGAATACTAGTTTAGGCTTGCGGCAAACGTACAGTATAAATGCGTTAAGTGAATACTAGTTTGGGCTTGTCGCACACGTACAGTATAACTGCGTTAAGAGAATACTAGTTTGGGCTTGTCGCACACGTACAGTATAAATGCGTTAAGTGAATACTAGTTTGGGCTTGTCGCACACGTACAGTATAAATGCATTAAGTGAAGACTAGTTTGGGCTTGTCGCACACGTACAGTATATATTCGTTAAGTGAAGACTGGTTTGGGCTTGTCGCACACGTACAGTATAAATGCGTTAAGTGAAGACTGGTTTGGGCTTGTAGCACACGTACAGTATACATGCGTTAAGTGAAGACTGGTTTGGGCTTGTAGCACACGAACAGTATAAATGCGTTAAGTGAAGACTAGTTTGGGCTTGTCGCACACGTACAGTATAAATGCATTAAGTGAAGACTAGTTTGGGCTTGTCGCACACGTACAGTATAAATGCATTAAGTGAAGACTATTTTGGGCTTGTCGCACACGTACAGTATAAATGCATTAAGTGAAGACTAGTTTGGGCTTGTCGCACACGTACAGTATAAATGCATTAAGTGAAGACTGGTTTGGGCTTGTCGCACACGTACAGTATAAATGCGTTAAGTGAAGACTGATTTGGGCTTGTAGCACACGTACAGTATACATGCGTCAAGTGAAGACTGGTTTGGGCTTGTCGCACACGAACATTATAAATGCGTTAAGTGAAGACTAGTTTGAGCGTGTCGCATACGTACAGTATAAATGCGTTAAGTGAAGACTAGTTTGGGCTTGTCGCACACGTACAGTATAAATGCATTAAGTGAAGACTAGTTTGGGCTTGTCGCACACGAACAGTATAAATGCGTTAAGTGAAGACTAGTTTGAGCGTGTCGCACACGTACAGTATAAATGCGTTAAGTGAAGACTAGTTTGGGCTTGTCGCACACGAACAGTATAAATGCGTTAAGTGAAGACTAGTTTGAGCGTGTCGCACACGTACAGTATAAATGCGTTAAGTGAAGACTAGTTTGGGCTTGTCGCACACGTACAGTATAAATGCATTAAGTGAAGACTAGTTTGGGCTTGTCGCACACGTACAGTATAAATGCATTAAGTGAAGACTAGTTTGGGCTTGTCGCACACGTACAGTATATATTCGTTAAGTGAAGACTGGTTTGGGCTTGTCGCACACGTACAGTATAAATGCGTTAAGTGAAGACTGATTTGGGCTTGTAGCACACGTACAGTATACATGCGTCAAGTGAAGACTGGTTTGGGCTTGTCGCACACGAACAGTATAAATGCGTTAAGTGAAGACTAGTTTGAGCGTGTCGCATACGTACAGTATAAATGCGTTAAGTGAAGACTGGTTTGGGCTTGTCGCACACGAACAGTATAAATGCGTTAAGTGAAGACTAGTTTGAGCGTGTCGCATACGTACAGTATAAATGCGTTAAGTGAAGACTGGTTTGGGCTTGGCGCACACGTTCAGTATACATGCGTTAAGTAAAGACTGGTTTGGTCGTGTCGCACACGTACAGTATACATGCGTTAAGTAAAGACTGGTTTGGTCGTGTCGCACACGTACAGTATACATGCGTTAAGTAAAGACTGGTTTGGTCGTGTCGCACACGTACAGTATACATGCGTTAAGTAAAGACTGGTTTGGTCGTGTCGCACACGTACAGTATACATGCGTTAAGTGGAGACTGGGTTGGGCTTGTCGCACACGTTCAGTATAAATGAAATATGCATTGTGCGCTAGCAATAAGTATAGACTCATATGTAACTTATGACATTAATATAGGATTATTGTCACATGGCTGTAATTACTATATCACAGTTGGTTATTCTCATATACAATAACACTATTCAATACCATCCACTTCTCATACAAAATGGGGATACAGTTTCTCGGCCACACCGTGAGACTATTCGTGCATTATTGTACCTTAATACCCATGTTTGACCTACAAGCTTTTGAAAGCATTGCGGCAAAAATATGTTCGACTTAATTCAAAACGTCTCTAACGTAGTCTGTTGTATATGGGAAATGATAAATAATTCGTATCAACATTTGCAGAGACTCAGTGGGGGTGATTGGTAGAAATATTAAACCGTTCCATCTTTAGTGAGTAGAAGAGACGACCTCCCTTGGTGATCAGTATTAAGTTGATACCATAACTGCTGATGTTTCATGTCAGGATACAACATATTTCTTGTAAGTACATGTATGCGCACAATAAACCCGTTCATATAACTAAATCACTGTTGAAAGTAGCATCAAATGTCATTCAAACAATAACAAGACATGATAAGTGCATTCTCCTTCAGTAAACTATTGAGAAATCATTTGATATTAAAATAACTTTTCAGCAATGTATGAAGCTCTGTGGTATTTCTTCGAAAAGAAGTCAGTTTAATCAAATGATATTTTGATCCTTGGTTTAACCGTTTCTTATACACTCACATTCTAAGTAGATGAGTTATTGAAAAATTGTGGAGTTTGATACAAGACAATACAGTACTCTGGTTTATTCGCGTGTTCAGGCCCCCGGCCCATAATACATACATAAAACTTACAACAATACGTGGTTTTAACTCTTTCAGCGCCAAAGGCAATATTGATCTTTTTGCAAACAATACAGATTCAGGTGAGTCAGCTCGTAACGAGCTGTCTCACCTGAAATATGTATTGTTTGGCTGTGAGTTATAAAATATTCCAAAAATCCTATAACATGAAAATAGAGTCGTCCGATTTGAGAACATGGAAGAGACTACTTTAAACAACTCGGCGCTGAAAGGGTTAAAAGGATAAATGATTAACGAACGCTGTATACCTCGATAAGTCTTCGAAAATGCTGTTTAGAATTCACATAAAGGCGTGATAATACACTGGACGTTATTAACTATTTCAGCGCCGAACTGTTTAAAGTAGACTCTTCCATGTTCAAAAGCGGGTATGTTCATTTCTCAATTCATGAAAGTTTTGGACTATTTTGGTAACTAAAAGGCAAACAATGCTGATTTCAGGTGAGACAGCTCGTTACGAGCTGACTCGCCTGAATCTGCATTGTTTGCAAAAACCTCAATATCACCTGTGGAGCTGAAAGTTGTAAATGAATGTATAGTCCTAATTGTTATGGTTTAGTTACATCAGTATACACATTGTTCAGATACTTCTTTTTAAGCAGTCTGTCTTTGTCCGTCACAGAGCTTTAAAAAGGCATTGTCAATGTTCACATTGGCGTTGTTAAGTTATTTCAAATTAAACGAGCGATCACTGTACTGTGTCAATCATACATGTTATAAAGCCAAGCATAAAGGCTATACAAGATTACACAAGACGGGTTTTCCCACGGCCATTGTTATGTCTATGCCGTTTGTCTCTTAGGTTCAATATCTGTAATGGTACTTTGACAGTCCAATTTGTCTATTAAGGGATACCGCCGGCTCGCATATATCAACGGCAAATATAAGACACATACCGTCCCGATGCTGACGTATGATAAATATACTATCTATATATCGTTTGGACTCCCTCCCTACTCAGCAAATCGTATTTCCGACGGTTGACAAGGGTCATTACGACCAGTGTCACACATCTTTCAGGGATAGAGTTTCATTATTTGAAATTGTGAGGGAATCAATCACCTGAAATAAATGCTTAGTGAAGTACTGCTAAGATAAATTATAGTGCCGTTGTCGCGGCACGATGGTCATAGTGGAGTGCCCTTTGACAAGGCACATTTCCTAGCCTAGTACTTGTTTGTTTACCCAGGGATCATGAATATGAAATAATATCGCCTCAAGTAATTGCTTAGTGAAGTACTGCTAAGATAGATTATATTGAATAAAACAGTCTTGGTATCTACCAACAGTCGACATTTTCTATCAGATCATACACTTATTCGATAAATGGACATCGCTGTACAAACACAGGTTACAAACACTTACTATTGGAACTTGACGGGTCAATTGGTGTAGTGAATGGGCAACGCATGTCGTTAAAAGACAGCTGATTATATAACCTCGGTGTATTATCTAACCCGTAAGATTAACCGTGCCATTCGAACAAAATACGCGATACTCTAATCATCTCTTAATTAATAGCCTTGTGAATATTCATGTCCTATTGAAAAGGAGGCAGTGGGACACAGACGTGCAGAGGTAGAGCGTCGGCCTGATTTATATTCAACGATGGTTATTCAACTTCTAGATAAGCTATTTTGAACAAAATGACTCTTTTTATCGTAATCAAATTGTGATCTTGAGTGGGGTTATTATGAGTAAAGGTGGTAATGAAGTTCAAAGCATTATGTAACGCGAGTAAGTACTTTTAAAATATTTCATAGACAATTTAAAATTGCACGCGGACGTCACGTAGACTCAATCTTGTGAAAGGTTCGTGTATATTGATCATCGACCATAATTGTTTCTGTCGAAGTGTGGAATAACTTTATTTCAATTCGTAATTTCGATATACCCTTTATAAGATTTAAAAAAAGATACATTTTATGGCACATAGCTTTTAAACTTGAGTAGACGTTCGTGGTAATCCAGGGTTAGCTTACATTGTGTCGCAAACTGACACGTTGGCTAATATACTGTTGGACAACTGGTAAGTTTTGATATAAGAACCAGAAAACCAGGAAACATTTTGATAAGAGTCCAGACTATTGTTACACTGAAATGAGGGGCAAACAGAAATCAATCAGTTTTAACTCTAGTAACTTGTCTTAGGAAAATATAAAACACAACATTTCTTCTGTAAATTTACTAGATATATTTTGATAAAAAACGTGAGTTATTGCTTATATTACTCAAGAAAAGGTTAGACATCGCACACTAGGAATAAACAATATCCCCCACTGTTCTTAACATGTTACAACCTGAGGTAGTGCCTTCAGCAATCGATACGAGTGTAATATTCTTTTACAATATACTGGTGCTATAGATTCAGTAAAACAATCTATATGGTAAGTTTGAATGTGCATTGATTTAATTAATAGCTTTCGAATATACACACATAAGGAAGTATTTAATCTGCATCCTCATTAAGTCAAGAATCAGGTGAACACAGGGGCGTAGCTTTGCAATAATCAATGTGTTGGCCGTCTCGTGGAAAATCAACATTGTGGACTCTGCGTAAAGTATCGACCCGGATCAGCCTAAGCATGCCACACAGGCCTACCCAGATAGACACTTTTCGCCTCCTGTGGATTTTCTGTTTCAGGAATCACTACTCTATACATTTATCCCCCTAATACCCCTATCTCACCATCGCAGGATCGCTCGCGGAGACTCGCGGTATGAGCAGACGCGGTGCACCGCCAGTTTTGTTGACATTGCATGACGTAACACATTTTTCACGGTGTCTACACGGTGTCTGTACGGAGTCACTACGGTGCGTGGCGGTGTGACTACGGAGTGTGGTGGATCGCTGCGGTTTGATGCGGACTGGCTGGGATTTCCTCAATAGCTGCGCATAGCCACGGTGTCACTGCGGAAGGGGCGGTGTGACTACGGAAAGCGGCGGTGTGACTACGGAATGTCGCGGTGGAAGTACGGATTGGGGCGGTGGCAGTACGGCTACTGCGGAACGCTGCGGTGCAACCACGGCAAGAGTAAGGTGCGTACGGCAAGAATACGGTGCGTACGAGGAAGCGCGTTGTCGATACGGTTGGAGCGGCGGGTTGGGGGCGGATTCGGCACGGCGGACTCCGCAGGGGAACTCAGGGGGTATTTAAAGGCATTTATCTACCCAAAATCATTTCGATTCCTGACATAAACCTATAGACATGTCTCATCTGAGGTATGAACAAAGAAGGCAGATGCTGCTGTTGGCTGAAATAGAAGTCCGGCTGCTGGCTTTAGCTGCTATGATGGTGGAAGAAGAAGAAGAAGAAGAAGCAGAAAGACAGCAAGCAGAAAGAAGAATAGAAATTGTTGCTGCTGCAAGAAGAAGGAGGAGACACAGACAACAGAAAATAGTGTGGGTCAGAGAGTGGTTGCTGAGAAGACCTTTGTATGGACAGTATGAGCAACTCATGGATGAATTGAGAACAGAAGACAAAGCAAGCTTCCGAAACTTCATGAGGATGGAGCCAGAGTTGTTCACAGAACTGCTACAACGTGTGGGGCCAAGGATCCAAAAGCAAGACACTTTCCTCAGGAAAGCCTTGGAACCTGGGCTCAAGTTAGCAGTGACAATGAGATGTTTAGCCACAGGAGATAGTTACAAGTCCCTGTCTTACTCACTTAGAGTTGGAGCCAACACTATCTGCAATTTCGTCCCTGAAGTCTGTAAAGCCATCACTGAGGAGTACTCCAGTGAGGTCATGACTTGCCCCACTACACCTGAAGCCTGGAAAGAAGTCGCTGAGGTTTTCAAGAACAGATGGAATTTGCCTCATTGTGTAGGAGCCATTGATGGCAAGCACGTTGCCATAAGAAAACCAAAGAAAAGTGGATCTTATTATTACAACTATAAGCACTTCTTTTCTATTGTCATGCTTGCAGTGGTGGATGCTGATTACAAGTTTCTCTATGTGGATATTGGAGCCAATGGTGCTGTTTCTGATGCTGGAATATTCAATGACACTGAATTAAAACAAGCACTGGAAGATGACAACATTGGATTACCACCACCTGAACCTCTACCACATGATGACCAGCCCATTGCCTACTTCATAGTCGCTGACGATGCATTTGCACTCAAGACATGGATGATGAAGCCACTGCCCATTAGGAACATGTCTGTCAACCAGAGAATCTTCAACTACTGGCTGTCCAGAGCCAGGATGGTTGTCGAAAATGTGTTTGGAATTCTGGCCTCAAGATTTAGGTGCCTACTCGGTACCATGCCACAAAGCCCACAGAGAGTCACCGACATAGCTTTGACCTGTTGTGTCCTTCACAACTTGCTGAGATTGAGAAATGCTAATAATGCAGACATTCCTGTGGACCATGACGCGGATCACAACCATGATGAAGCCAATTTGCCCGACAATCCAACTCTACATGACATGCAAGAAGTCTACAGGGGAAACGCCAACAGGGCTGCCAAGTTGCAAAGAGAATACCTTATCCACTATGTCAACTCAGAAGTAGGAAGTGTTCCTTGGCAACAAGACATGATTTGAACTTTTCTGCCATCACAATGGCCAGTAAAACAATGTTACTACAGCAACACTTCGCTTCTGCAGACTGCGTATTTTATTATTAACTTTTTGTTAAAACAAACAGTGAAATCAGCTGAAAGGAAATGAACAATTTAATGTAATATTATTTCAATTGTACAATACCACAGTGTAATTCAGACACCACTAATAAAGTCCAAGTGCTCTATGTAATAAAGTCAAATGCACCACTCTGTAATAAAGTCAACTGCACCACTCTGCTGCTCATTTGTCAGTATTGTCTGTAGCATTATTATTCTCATTCATTGTCATTAACAATGCCGGGGTGCTCGTGTTGAACGCCTGTCCAATGAAGGAAGGCGTCAAAGGCGCTGGGACATCGGTCTGATACGAAGAAGCGGGAGTCCCTGGCTGGTGGTACGAAGGACCTGGCTGCTGCGAAGAATCGAGGGTCCCTGGCTGGTGGTACAAAGGAGCTGCCTGCTGGTACGAAGGAGCTGCCTGCTGGTACGAAGGACCTGCCTGCTGGTACAAAGGACCTGGCTGCTGGTACAAAGGACCTGGCTGCTGGTACAAAGGACCTGCCTGCTGGTACGAAGGACCTGGCTGCAGGTGGTAGTACGAGGGAGACTGCTGTGCCCCTTGCTGTTACCGCCGCTTGTCCCTTGCATTCCTTTGGTACTGTATGACCATTGGGAACAACGCCAGCTGCATGTCGTAAAAGGTCTCGTCATCCATGTCAGCTGACGCGAAGTAGATCATATCCGAAAAACTCCTTCTGCTGCCCTGGGCGTCTGGGTCTGTCGACACCAGCTGTCGCAGGTCTTGGATGTCTGTAGCCCTGTCGATAATCTGAAAAAGTAAGCACCAGTCTTAAAGTAAGTTGACATGAGCTAAAGAGCTCGCCTGCTTGTGAAAATCCAAAGAAGCATAATAATAACAACATAAGAAGAAAACATTGTGAAGTGCATCTCAAGTGCATCTGCCTTTTCTTGTATCACTCTCATTACCTCTATTAGAAACCACAGAAATGCAATGCAGGGTACTTACGTCTGATACAGCCGCGGAAGTTGCCCTGGAAGGTCCCCGGGAAGGTGGCCTCTCTTGTGCCCTGGAAGATGCCGAGAACGGTGCCGTGGAAGGTGTCCTGGAAAGTGCCCTAGAAATTGGCCTCTCTTGTGTCCTGGATGGTGGCCTTGTGGGAGGTCCCGACTGAATTGCCGACGTGTCTGAACTGACAGAGTCATAGCCAGAAGGAGGGTCATGACCTGATGCGGCAGCCAAGTTCTTAGCCAGGTCACCACCTTTCTTCCTTTTGCCCTCTCCCACGCGTTTCATGAAGTGGCGGATGTAACCGAAGTTATCCTTGATCCATTGATCCCTGTCACTTAAAGGAGGACCTGCTCCAGAGCCAGAAGGTAGCTCCTTGGTGATTTTTCCAGCCCGGTCCCTCATCGACTTGATCTACGTTCCCAACTGCGTTGAAGTGGCTCCAAGTTCATCTGCCTTTTCTTGTTGCACTCTCAATTTATTTTCCTTGTTCTTGTAGTCTTGTAGCCTGTAGTTATACAGGAACTCATGCCCTTTGTACCAGTCTGCCACATCCTGTTCTTTGGACGAACTCAAAACTAGTGCCTGAGCTTTGACTTTCTTGGCCTTTGCAGCATGACCTGGCTCTTGTGATTGACTTGGTGGTGCAATGTCCTGAGCTGTGCTCTCTGTGGAGGACACAGAGGAGGTAGGACTGGCTGGTGCTTCTTCATGTTCATCCGATGTAGGAGGAGAAGGCTTCCTCTTGTTGGACTTTCCTCTCGCTCCTCCTCTCCCTCTTCCTTTTGGCATCTTGCACTGTAAAAGTTCCAAGGCAAGTTAAAGTTCATATGAGGTGAAGTTGTGATGATGTGATATTATGAAATGAGATGCGATGAGATGCTGCGAGGAGGTGTTGTTCTGCCAATGGTCTGATGTGAAATGATGCGACAAACAAGGCGGCCGCCTTTTATATTCCGCCAGGCAACGAACACTCCGTACTGACACCGTGCGGACACCGTGTTGGCACCGTAGACTCCGTCCTGGCACCGTATACTCCGTGGTGGCTCCGCTGGCACCGTCGACTCCGTAGTGGCACCGTACACACACAGCCAGTAGCTCCGTACTCAACGTACTGCAACCGTGTAGACACCGTAGTGGTACCGTGTACCCAACGCCAGCAACGCAGGAGCAAATGAGTACGGATCGCAGCGGAGTCAGTACGGAGCGTACGGTGCCACTACGGAGCGTACGGTGCCTACACGGTGTTCACGGTGTCTGTACGGTTCAAAGCGCTCCGCAGAAAACCTGCGAAAAAATTGAACATGTTTGCTAATTTTGCAGCTTCTCGCGGTGCGTACGGTTTGTGGCGGATGGTGGCGGAGCGTCGGCGGTGTCTACACGGTCCCCAGCGGTTCGCTGCGGTTCTCACACCGCGAGTCTCCGCGAGCGATCCTGCGATGGTGAGATAGGGGTATTAGACGGAATATGTCGGCCGGATCAGTCTGCGCGGACAGCGCAGGCTGATTTGGTCGATACATTACGCAGACGTCTATCACCGCAGCTGTATTTTGGGGGCATTCTGAGCTACGTCCCTGGAGCATATGCAGCCGCATCTCATTATAGTATATACGCATTTATTAAGGAAATATGCAAATCAATGTTTATGATATGCTAACATATGTCACATGTCCCTCTGTTGTTTAACATTTCTACATTAAATCCACCCAACCATGTCTCGGATATGACTCTGGACAGACAGTGTCTAACCGATGCCACACCCGCCTTGCTGCGGTGAAAGGAATACCAAAAATAGATTTGAATAACTGGATAAATACATTTTTGGGGCTGTCTTTGTTAGAGTGAGCATTGTTCAAGGATAGACAGCTCTATGATAGTATGATAAGTGGAGATGAATTGTTTTTACTTCAAAACCATGCTGCATTATGAAAATATGAAATGTATGCTTTGTTCAAGTCGAATTAATCAATTTACTTAGAGGTGAACCGTGTAGAGCAAGATCAGGTTATGTGACTTGATCTACATTTGTCACAACTGTTTTATAGTTGGTTTTCCTGGAGCGTTGTTCATCTTTAAACTAATTATGATATAAATAACTTAGTAAGAGTGTCATGCAACCAAATTTTACTATGCAGATAACAATGCTTGGTAATATCAGCATTTGCATACGCTTGTCTTTCAGAGTTGCAGTGTGTTCCTTTGTATCCTTAATTGATTTGATTGCGATTGTCCTCGATTCATATTAGATTGGATTCCATCTAACGTAATTAACTGTCACCAAACTATTATTGTTGAAGTGGTTTGTGTTAAGTTTATTGTATCATTGACCGAGTCATACCTAAAGGGTATTTGTATTGTGTATTGTTAAAACAAAGCTAATGACATATACTGTTTTATTACATCGTTAATCCATTCATAAATACACAGTTCGACAAACATTATTTCAAACATTATAGAACAAGTTTATATATAGAACACATACTATATATTCAGAGGTTAACAGTGTCGATTGTAATGTACTTTGTCAGAGCGTATAGACTATGATCAATTAGAAGTTTAACTAAATTCAAATGTTTATCATTATTTTGAATCCGTTTTAAAAATATACAATACGTGGCGATAGGTACGGATACGAACGAACACATATCAAAATAGCAGCGAATGTGTTCTTTGTTGATCTTGCGGTGTTATCTTAAAGACCCTCCTTGCACGACATTGACTGATTTGTAATTATCAAATTACGACCGTCTTTGTTGTTGCAAATTGTCTGTTTTGTCGCTTTATTCAAAGAGGACCATTCTTATTTCCACCGAGACGTAACCACGTCGTGTGGCAATGCAGTGTTACTTCATCGTAGAAGTGTCCCATTAACCATTTCAATGTTGATTTAATTTTTAATTGGACATGTCCAGCTTCGAATTTGGAAAAGCCAATAGCCAATTCAAAGAATGTTAAGATACAAATGTTAAGTTGAGATGATAACAAGTTAGAGTCGTCTGGTCTGAAGGAGCGGATGAGACGGCTGGTCTGGTTCTATACAAGTGACACACGAGGCATGTGTTCCTGTAGCCAAAGGGTTAATTGGATAGCCAGTTTCCAGTTCACGCATCGTACCCATTTACGTCAACCACAATTATGCCACCAACTCGATTATGGAAGAGATCCAAACACGCTTAACACTTTCCCTGAATCCGACAGCATACAAACCTTTGCAGCAGAACACATTAAATTGCTTATCAAGTCCTTAGCATAATTACGCTTCTAATTTTCAACATCATAACTTATGTTAAAAGCAAACTACTTCAACATTTCATATAATGAAAACTGTCTATGTAATTTAAAGTGACTCTTTATTAAGGCATTTTGTACATTAAAATGAGTATATGTCCCAATGATCCGATTAGACTGACAGATTAGGAATTCAGTGTCGAAAGTCTCAGGTTAGATCTCTGCTCGCTATACCCGTGGTGGAGTTCCCTGAAGCCGACTGACATTAGATCCCTGCTCGCTATACCCGTGGTGGAGTTCCCTGGAGCCGACTGACATTATATCTCTGCTCGATATACCCGTCGTGGAGTTTACTGGAGCCGACTGACATTAGATCTCTGCTCGATATACGCGTCGTGGAGTTCCCTGGAGCCGACTGACATTATATCTCTGCTCGTCGTGGAGTTTACTGGAACCAACTGACATTAGATCTCTGCTCGATATACCCGTGATGGAGTTCCCTGGAGCCGACTGACATTAGATCTCTGCTCGATATACTCGTGGTGGAGTTCCCTGGAGCCGACTGACATTATATCTCTGCTCGATATACCCGTGATGGAGTTCCCTGGAGCCGACTGACATTATATCTCTGCTCGATATACCCGTGATGGAGTTCCCTGGAGCCGACTGACATTATATCTCTGCTCGTCGTGGAGTTTACTGGAACCAACTGACATTAGATCTCTGCTCGATATACCCGTGATGGAGTTCCCTGGAGCCGACTAACATTATATCTCTGCTCGATATACCCGTCGTGGAGTTCCCTGGAGCCGACTGACATTATATCTCTGCTCGATATACCCGTCGTGGAGTTTACTGGAACCAACTGACATTAGATCCCTGCTCGATATACCCGTCGTGGAGTTTACTGGAACCAACTGACATTAGATCTCTGCTCGATATACCCGTCGTGGAGTTTACTGGAGTCAACTGACATTAGATCTCTGCTCGATATACTCGTCGTGGAGTTTACTGGAACCAACTGACATTAGATCTCTGCTCGATATACCCGTCGTGGAGTTTACTGGAACCAACTGACATTAGATCTCTGCTCGATATACCCGTCGTGGAGTTTACTGGAGCCGACTGACATTAGATCTCTGCTCGATATACCCGTCGTGGAGTTTACTGGAACCAACTGACATTAGATCTCTGCTCGATATACCCGTCGTGGAGATCCTTGGAGCCGACTGACATTAGATCTCTGCTCGATATACCCGTGATGGAGTTCCCTGGAGCCGACTAACATTATATCTCTGCTCGATATACCCGTCGTGGAGATCCTTGGAGCCGACTAACATTAGATCTCTGCTCGATATACCCGTGATGGAGTTCCCTGGAGCCGACTAACATTATATCTCTGCTCGATATACCCGTGATGGAGTTCCCTGGAGCCGACTAACATTATATCTCTGCTCGATATACCCGTGATGGAGTTCCCTGGAGCCGACTAACATTAGATCTCTGCTCGATATACCCGTCGTGGAGTTCCCTGGAGCCGACTGACATTATATCTCTGCTCGATATACTCGTGGTGGAGTTCTCTGGAGCCGACTGACATTAGATCTCTGCTCGATATACCCGTGATGGAGTTCCCTGGAGCCGACTAACATTATATCTCTGCTCGATATACCCGTCGTGGAGATCCTTGGAGCCGACTAACATTAGATCTCTGCTCGATATACCCGTGATGGAGTTCCCTGGAGCCGACTAACATTATATCTCTGCTCGATATACCCGTGATGGAGTTCCCTGGAGCCGACTAACATTATATCTCTGCTCGATATACCCGTCGTGGAGTTCCCTGGAGCCGACTAACATTATATCTCTGCTCGATATACTCGTGGTGGAGTTCTCTGGAGCCGACTAACATTATATCTCTGCTCGCTATACCCGTGATGGAGTTCCCTGGAGCCGACTAACATTATATCTCTGCTCGATATACCCGTGATGGAGTTCCCTGGAGCCGACTAACATTAGATCTCTGCTCGATATACCCGTCGTGGAGTTCCCTGGAGCCGACTAACATTATATCTCTGCTCGATATACTCGTGGTGGAGTTCCCTGGAGCCGACTGACATTAGATCTCTGCTCGATATACTCGTGGTGGAGTTCCCTGGAGCCGACTAACATTATATCTCTGCTCGATATACCCGTGATGGAGTTCCCTGGAGCCGACTAACATTATATCTCTGCTCGATATACCCGTGATGGAGTTCCCTGGAGCCGACTAACATTATATCTCTGCTCGATATACCCGTGATGGAGTTCCCTGGAGCCGACTAACATTATATCTCTGCTCGATATACCCGTGATGGAGTTCCCTGGAGCCGACTAACATTATATCTCTGCTCGATATACCCGTCGTGGAGATCCTTGGAGCCGACTGACATTATATCTCTGCTCGATATACTCGTGGTGGAGTTCTCTGGAGCCGACTGACATTATATCTCTGCTCGATATACTCGTGGTGGAGTTCTCTGGAGCCGACTAACATTATATCTCTGCTCGCTATACCCGTGATGGAGTTCCCTGGAGCCGACTAACATTATATCTCTGCTCGATATACCCGTCGTGGAGATCCTTGGAGCCGACTAACATTAGATCTCTGCTCGATATACCCGTGATGGAGTTCCCTGGAGCCGACTGACATTATATCTCTGCTCGATATACCCGTGATGGAGTTCCCTGGAGCCGACTGACATTATATCTCTGCTCGATATACTCGTGGTGGAGTTCCCTGGAGCCGACTGACATTATATCTCTGCTCGATATACTCGTGGTGGAGTTCCCTGGAGCCGACTAACATTATATCTCTGCTCGATATACCCGTGATGGAGTTCCCTGGAGCCGACTAACATTATATCTCTGCTCGATATACCCGTCGTGGAGTTCCCTGGAGCCGACTAACATTATATCTCTGCTCGATATACTCGTGGTGGAGTTCTCTGGAGCCGACTAACATTATATCTCTGCTCGCTATACCCGTGATGGAGTTCCCTGGAGCCGACTAACATTATATCTCTGCTCGATATACCCGTCGTGGAGATCCTTGGAGCCGACTAACATTATATCTCTGCTCGATATACCCGTGATGGAGTTCCCTGGAGCCGACTAACATTATATCTCTGCTCGATATACCCGTGATGGAGTTCCCTGGAGCCGACTAACATTATATCTCTGCTCGATATACCCGTCGTGGAGATCCTTGGAGCCGACTAACATTATATCTCTGCTCGATATACCCGTCGTGGAGATCCTTGGAGCCGACTGACATTAGATCTCTGCTCGATATACCCGTGATGGAGTTCCCTGGAGCCGACTAACATTATATCTCTGCTCGATATACCCGTCGTGGAGTTCCCTGGAGCCGACTAACATTATATCTCTGCTCGATATACCCGTCGTGGAGTTCCCTGGAGCCGACTGACATTATATCTCTGCTCGATATACCCGTGATGGAGTTCCCTGGAGCCGACTAACATTATATCTCTGCTCGATATACCCGTCGTGGAGTTCCCTGGAGCCGACTAACATTATATCTCTGCTCGATATACCCGTCGTGGAGTTCCCTGGAGCCGACTGACATTATATCTCTGCTCGATATACCCGTGATGGAGTTCCCTGGAGCCGACTAACATTATATCTCTGCTCGATATACCCGTCGTGGAGTTCCCTGGAGCCGACTGACATTATATCTCTGCTCGATATACCCGTGATGGAGTTCCCTGGAGCCGACTGACATTATATCTCTGCTCGATATACCCGTGATGGAGTTCCCTGGAGCCGACTAACATTATATCTCTGCTCGATATACCCGTCGTGGAGATCCTTGGAGCCGACTAACATTAGATCTCTGCTCGATATACCCGTGATGGAGTTCCCTGGAGCCGACTGACATTATATCTCTGCTCGATATACCCGTGATGGAGTTCCCTGGAGCCGACTAACATTATATCTCTGCTCGATATACCCGTCGTGGAGTTCCCTGGAGCCGACTAACATTATATCTCTGCTCGATATACCCGTCGTGGAGTTCCCTGGAGCCGACTGACATTATATCTCTGCTCGATATACCCGTGATGGAGTTCCCTGGAGCCGACTAACATTATATCTCTGCTCGATATACCCGTCGTGGAGTTCCCTGGAGCCGACTAACATTATATCTCTGCTCGATATACCCGTGATGGAGTTCCCTGGAGCCGACTAACATTATATCTCTGCTCGATATACCCGTGATGGAGTTCCCTGGAGCCGACTAACATTATATCTCTGCTCGATATACCCGTCGTGGAGATCCTTGGAGCCGACTGACATTATATCTCTGCTCGATATACTCGTGGTGGAGTTCTCTGGAGCCGACTGACATTATATCTCTGCTCGATATACTCGTGGTGGAGTTCTCTGGAGCCGACTAACATTATATCTCTGCTCGCTATACCCGTGATGGAGTTCCCTGGAGCCGACTAACATTATATCTCTGCTCGATATACCCGTCGTGGAGATCCTTGGAGCCGACTAACATTAGATATCTGCTCGATATACCCGTGATGGAGTTCCCTGGAGCCGACTAACATTATATCTCTGCTCGATATACCCGTGATGGAGTTCCCTGGAGCCGACTAACATTATATCTCTGCTCGATATACCCGTCGTGGAGTTCCCTGGAGCCGACTAACATTATATCTCTGCTCGATATACTCGTGGTGGAGTTCTCTGGAGCCGACTAACATTATATCTCTGCTCGCTATACCCGTGAT
This sequence comes from Serripes groenlandicus, assembly GCA_031761405.1. Lineage (NCBI taxonomy): Eukaryota > Metazoa > Mollusca > Bivalvia > Cardiida > Cardiidae > Serripes > Serripes groenlandicus. The sequence continues at coordinate 128,473,285 of JASEVX010000004.1, read as the reverse complement.
GGAGTTCCCTGGAGCCGACTAACATTATATCTCTGCTCGATATACCCGTCGTGGAGATCCTTGGAGCCGACTAACATTATATCTCTGCTCGATATACCCGTGATGGAGTTCCCTGGAGCCGACTAACATTATATCTCTGCTCGATATACCCGTCGTGGAGATCCTTGGAGCCGACTAACATTATATCTCTGCTCGATATACCCGTCGTGGAGATCCTTGGAGCCGACTGACATTAGATCTCTGCTCGATATACCCGTGATGGAGTTCCCTGGAGCCGACTAACATTATATCTCTGCTCGATATACCCGTCGTGGAGTTCCCTGGAGCCGACTAACATTATATCTCTGCTCGATATACCCGTCGTGGAGTTCCCTGGAGCCGACTGACATTATATCTCTGCTCGATATACCCGTGATGGAGTTCCCTGGAGCCGACTAACATTATATCTCTGCTCGATATACCCGTCGTGGAGTTCCCTGGAGCCGACTAACATTATATCTCTGCTCGATATACCCGTCGTGGAGTTCCCTGGAGCCGACTGACATTATATCTCTGCTCGATATACCCGTGATGGAGTTCCCTGGAGCCGACTAACATTATATCTCTGCTCGATATACCCGTCGTGGAGTTCCCTGGAGCCGACTGACATTATATCTCTGCTCGATATACCCGTGATGGAGTTCCCTGGAGCCGACTGACATTAGATCTCTGCTCGATATACTCGTGGTGGAGTTCTCTGGAGCCGACTGACATTAGATCTCTGCTCGATATACCCGTTGTGGAGTTTACTGGAGCCGACTGACCTCCAACTCAAGTAGTGTCTAGTAAGATCTCTGCTCGCTATACCCGTCATGGAGTTCCCTGGAGCCGACTGACTTCCACATCAAGTAGTGGGTAGTTTCTGTGCTTTAGAAAAAAATGCACAATGAATGTATTGGAAAATGAATATTATTTTATTTTAGTCTGTCCCTATTATCGAGAATTAAGAAATAACATTCTGCCTATATACTATTGTAAAATGCCAACTAAGCACAAGTGTGTACAGCTGCCTAATGCCAATCTACACTAGTTATGGAGAATTGGGTTAATTTACATACAGGGCTTTCATTAATCGCCTTAAATAAAATGACAAGTCTGTATACAATTCATATCTATATGTACATTGTTTAGAAAATACTAATTATTTATTATATTTTTCTAATCTTATATAATATGTATTTTGTTTGCCCACTTGTAAGAATTATAAACCATGTAATGTTTTTCGTCAATAAAAACTGCGCGGGCTAATCCGGCCCGACACAATCCGTCTGAGGAGGATAGAGGTAAAGAGTAATGATGCCTCAAACAAAAAATCCACAGGAAGCGAAAAATATCTGTCCGGGTTATTCTGCGTGGCATGCTTAGGATGATCCGTGTCGATACTTTACGCAGAGTCCACACTTGGATTTTCTCGTGGAACGGCTCAAATACTTACATATGAAACAGCCAGATCCGGTTTAGATATGGCGCGATGGTATGGCAAACATACTGGTGACAATAACTTATAAATTGTAACATACATACGTAGAAACATTTCCTTGACAAGATAGTATACTAAATACTTGAACGTATTGAGAATATTTTGTATAGCGAATTAATCTGCGTAAACTAATCTGTTCGTGTGTTAAATACTTGCTGTATCTAGACGTCAACGTGATTGAGCGTTGAAAAAAATGAATATTTATTTCCTTTTTACTTTAAATTTCCCATGAGACGTTCCAAATAAAGTCAGGTTTGATATCTAGATAATTTGAAGGCAAGGAAGACTGATGGGTACGTTGATATATTAACCCTTTCCCACACTCAGTAAATCTGCAACTGACCACTTATAACACATTTACGCTAATAAAGATACTCCGTATTTATTATTTAATAAAGTTTAAACTATTTTGGCAAAGCGAGAATTTGATCATAATGAGCAATGTCTTCTCTTGTGTCGCAATGATTTAATAGGTATTTTCTTGCAGAGGCGTTTAATTTGTCCGCGTATAGAGAAGGGACAATATCAGCTGTCAGCAGTCAGCTGGAGAACATCAAATGTAAAAAAGTCATAAAGAACGCAGATTAGTTCAATCGACATTTTACCTGTTTATGACTCTTTCCCACATACAATATATCAGTAACAGTCGATCTTATAAACTATATCGGAAAAATATGGAATATCTCGATTATTCAATGGACGTGTACATACACTTTTAAAGGGGCATATTCCCTTTTGTTACAATGTTTTCAAATCTCCTTTACTGATGCGTCTCCACGTTGGACGGGGTTCACTTTGGCCTTAACCTTTTTAAATGACGATGGGAACCGAAATCATTATTGATATTGTTATGTCTTCTCTTTGATCTGACAGATTAAACTTGTAAACGGCATACAATTTCAATATTCGCCAGCCAGTAGCACGTTGGTGCTATAGTTTAACATATTTATTATCAAAGCGGTCGTTACAGCTTTAGTTTATATCAAAATAACACCAAGCCGACGTACACAACATAATTAGTTAACTCTTTCAGCGCCGAATTGTTTTAAGTAGCATTTTCCATGTTTAAAATAGAACGTCTCCATTTCTCATGTAATAAAAGTTTTGGACTATTTTGATGAGTAAAAAGCAAACAATGCTGATTTCAGGTGAGACAGCTCGTTACGAGCTGACTCGCCTGAATCAGTATTGTTTGCAAAAACCTCAATATTGCCTTTGGCGCTGAAAAAGTTAACACGGATTTAATCGCGTGCATTCGATATTCATCGCAAAGAAAGCGCCTTGGTGGTGTAGATGTTGTATTGATGTATTGGGGTTTAACGCCGTTTTCAACACGTTTATATATCACGGGGGGCTAGTTCACCTAGGTGTATTTCCTGCCGTTCTCATACCAGTACTACACACAAAAGACTTTCCAAGCTGCTGGTTGCTTTACATAGACAGTTAGCCGATTGGTGGAAGACGAATGGCGCTTGTCACAGTGACTTTTGTCAAATGTCTGAAAAAAACGTTGTTCGAGCTGGGGTTCGAACTTACAACCCCTTGCTTAACAGCCCGCACTTCATTCTTTTAAAATGGTGTAAGACACTTCCAACCATGGAGCAGAGTGTTCGGGAATAGCATTACGGCTAATGCGTGGTTGTGTAAGGATAACTGTACCGGCTGTCCTGTTAATTACACAGGACATGTCGTGACATAGCAGACATGCGGTTTATGTGGTGTAAAACACTGTTCAAGCAAACAAAAACAAAAACAACAACAACGAGGAAAGCACTCTCAGACCTTGGTCGCTGTGGTATTGAGTGATATTATCTTTTCCTATCGTGTTATAAGTTAACGTCTTTATGTCTGCCTCGGATATTGAAGGTGCGATATGTGTGCGTTATCTACCGACTAATCCCTTAATCGTAGACCGATTTAAATCGATTCCATCTCCTTCCTTAATGGAGTTTATGAATCTTTAATACAGCTATTAATTGACGTTAATAGACACGCACTTTCCGAACACGAACAGATTTCTGATAGTTTTCAGGAAATGCATAACGTAGAGGTTCATTGTATTTAACAGACTTCTGTTATTTTATTAATTTCAAAACAATCTGCTTTTCGGTTGAACCCATGCCATAAACTGTCTATACGTGCAGTTTCTATAAAGAAATCAATATGGAATTATTCATAACTTCATGAAGTATTGTTTTATTTAAAATTTACAAAATGGATTGAGTACGGACATGTGCAGTTGGCAAGTAACATTTCCTATACAGTACCGCATCAATAGTATATTGGTTGAGCCTCTTCTCGGGTTATATCAGACATTAAGAAATGGTAGTGATGGTGTTATTATTTTAGCGCTCACGAATTAAGGGGTTATCATTACGACTGACGCGCTGGTCAAGACAAATTGACCAGTAGTAGTACCAGGCGTAAAACCTCATACAAACAAACACACTTTTCCATGCCCACGCCATACAATATCATGTCATGTGTATGAGTTCATTCAGTTAAGTCACGTTACGCTTTGATTCGTTTAACGATTATGTCACCCACTTGAAGGATCCAATTTAAATGGTATTAAATCTATAAAAACAGCTTCATCAAGACATGCAAGACTGTTTTCGTGGAGACTGTTTTGTGCATAATTTGTTCTATCCATATATGTGCATTCAATTACTTTTATTGGGTTCAATAACATTTGCCGTAACATTTGATTTATACATACCTTGAAGGGAACGGCAAACTCATATATTGTTCTGTATACTCAATACCCTCTACGAATTAAAATAAAGCATATGTCTCCTAATTGCAGTTTGTCAGTAATACCGATACAGGATGTTCGAATACAATTAATATGGCAGAAACGTGACCTCTGTACACCATATCAGTATGGTGACAACCTCGGTGGTGTATTGGTTGAGCGTTCGCCTCGGGTGACGGAGGTCGTGTGTTCGGTACACGACCGGGCCATACCAAAGGCTTTAAAATGGTAGTAATGACTTTCCCTTCTTAGCGTACAGGTGTGTAAGGTTAGCATTACGACTGGCTCGCTGGTGCCATGATATATGGACCGGAAGTGCTGGTAAATTTCCCAGGAAACGCCGTGATAAAACAGAACAACTGTTGATAGCGGCTTTAAACATTGAAACACCATACAACCAAACACAATATGGTGAACATTTGTTTCGAGTTATTTCAAAGTCCTTCAAACAGTGCATGATATATGGATTGGAATTGAAATTAAGTAATATGACCTTTGACCCCTTGGTAAGACATTGACCTTCAACTGATCTGGTAGAAACATGCACTCTTAACATTGCCTCAGGAAGAGGAATATTTGTGTTGAGAGTTGTATCAAAATCATAACAGATATGAAATGAAAATGGAATATGGCAACATGTCCTTTTGTCTCTAAATGTTACATTGACCTTCATCTAAGCTAGCATCTCAATATGGTGAACATTTTTGGTGAGTGATTTCAAAATCCTTCTAGCGGATCAATTTAGACAGCGGGCACAATTTGAGAGGTATGACCTCTTAGGGCGATTTTGACATTGAACCTATGAGGTTGTTACATGCGCTCCCCACATAGTTTAAATATGGTGCACATTTGTAGTGAGTTATTTCAAACTCCTTCAAGAGATTCAACCGTTATGGAGAGGACACGAAATATAATTATACGACTATCGTCTTTATATTGCGACAGTGACCATGAACCAAGCTGGTTGTAACATCACTCCTTGCAGGTTCACTCCCACCTGAATTAAGTTGTCCTGATATTAGCAGTTACATATTTGTTTCTGTTCCATCACTCAGGTGATTTAGGGCCATCTTGTTCTATTGTGTAAGCCTTTCCAACCTGGAGACGCTTTCTGCCGCAGACGAAATGCTGAGTAGTTTCTCCTTTTGCCGCAATATGTTAAACTCTGTACAATAATTGTTTGCAAATTGTTACCAAATTCTTTTCAAATTCGTTTGATGCAGCTTTGTCTAACCGTATGTGTAATGATCCAAACACATGGTGAATACGTCCTCAATGATCGCCTATGTTATAAACAGATTTGAATACATACACAAACTAGATAAGCAATATAAGCAGCTCAACGTGTTTTAGATCAATGTAACTTAAAAAAGTATCAATACATCAGATCAACAGGAATAGCTTACATATACAACAGCGCATGGCATATTGTCTTGTGGCTCGGTCATAGGAATACTTCTCAGGCTATTCTGTCAGGTCCTATTCGCTCTTATCAGATAGACAAGAGAACTGCTCTTGTCTAGAAACAATACAGACTAATTGTGGCTCGTATTGGTCCAGACATAATCAGAATCTGAGTCAAGTCACACGAAAGCAGGCCTACGGACTGTATTCAAATCATTTGTGATTAATTCATACTGTTATAGTCGAGTCTTGATGTTTTCCGGTCTGCAAATGTGTATAGTACATTTGCACGATAAGAGGTATGCAGGGATGAACCGTATCATACTCCTTAGAAGCGCAGCCTGACCGTGCGTTTTGCTGCAGTCAAACTAACGCTGTCGGCATTCATAAGAGTTGGCTCGTCAAATGATATATCTGCTGAAGTAAACTTGTCATCGCGTCTATATCAGTTATTCGCAGTCTGATTTGTGAGTGCTCATCCATGATGCTCTTCTCCTCCTTCGTTCTGCAAATGTATTGAATGACATGTCACGGAAACAGTTTCGTTTCATTCCATTTGTGTTGGTTATTATTGACTCGTTGATGCGAACGGTAGTTAGACATTGGGTTGCACACTAGATGTGTACATTTACATGTAGGGTTTATTTTGTTGATGTTTTGTTTTGAACAGAAGTGTATAATATTTGGTATCAATATTAAAAAATTGAAGGTATAATTCCAGTCTCCAAAATTAAATGTATGTCCATTTTAAATGTGCAATTACGAAAGATAGGGGTGAATTAGGGCAGTTAGAGTGTCAGACGCTTTAAAAATAGGATGTTGTGACACAGTGCGACCGGATTTCGTTTTGAGGGTTTAGAATGGTCTATACTATCGTGTTTGACCGCACCTCCTGTTAATGGGGAAACATTGCGGCCGTGCTTGAAGTATTTGTTGACAGATGCACGCAACTTGAGGAAGAGCATTGTGGTGCACCCAAACGCAGGTATATATCGTTACAAGAATAAAACTGTTTCTGGCCGCAACACCCATTCGAATCATGCTTCCATACAATATTATTAGTCGCCGGGCAGAAGCCCGCGACTTCTATTTTTAATAGGTTTTCGGAAATGACATGGGAGGGGGGGGTTATTATTAGATTTTTTTTTTTTTAAATGTCTTGAATATATTACAATTGCGTTTGTTTAAAAACACTAAGTTATGACACATCTAAAATGAAATAAATATTCCGATGTTTTAAGTATGTGCAGTTTCTTTATTTTGACTGGCATTTACGTTTTTGTGTTTTATTTACGAAGACAAAACAGTCCCTATTAGCTAGACTGGGATACTTTATTTTCATAAACTATGTAATCAAAAGGCGATAACTACAAACCTTTACGTCGCACAGTCTAATTTGATTACTTACGCGCACCTGCTTGCAGCCGAGTATCGATATTAAAATCACGTCGAATTCTCCTTTTAATAGATAAGTATCAAAAAACATAAACTGTTAACAGAAACAAAAATAAGAATAATTGGTGAAAATATGTCTCAAATATAAAACTGTTTATCGGTCGTGAACGTCGAAACGCCTTTTCCTCAGTTTGTGACCTAGTTTCATATTGCCAAAATGTAAACAAAGCAAAGTAACCGGAAGTAAAATGTAAACTTAGAAAAGTGACTTTTTTATGCATACAAAAAATGTCGCACGACAAATTGATTTCTTAAACGTCACGAAACGAGTGCATGGGTCGAATATAGGAGAAAGACAGATACTATAGAAATGCTTTTTTCTCTCGAATGCACTAAAGCTTTGCCTGATTTTTTATTCACTTTCTTCGATGTTTGACACTACGACTCGATTTTGAAACGAGAGTCAACATTTCGAAAGAATGCTCAAACACCGTATTACAGATAGATAGCTAATATTACACACTTAAATGTTTAAATATATGTGATATTAAATGATTATTTGGCTTGAAACAAATTAAGAGAAGAACAAACTCTGATAAACAATAGATTTAGAAATAAAGAAAATCTGCTCTTTCGCACCCATTTAATTTCATACTAGCCACCTATTAAATAGTAATGGGACTCGCAACTGGCATTTCTCTTGCGCCAAACATATATTTTATGCATCATCGATTTAGATAAACAATTTAGCTGATATGTTGTTTCAAGTGTGGTCTACTTTTTAAACAAACGAGGATAAATTTTAACATCTGTGAAATATTTATTATAATTATTATTAAAAAGGAGGAAGTTCATGTCTTCAGCAATTTAACCGTTTTCTCAATATTTTAAGCGTTTAAAGGTTTTCATTGTTGCTTCAGACATGGAAATATTTAATAGCTTTTTATTGCATGTAGATTTAAATCCCAAAATGTATTAATTTGTTGTGGTTTTATTGACAAATACAAAACATCCAAAATCCTGACCAAAAGAAATCCTGAAATTTGTAGATCTATGTGGAATTTCAAAAATCCTGGAATTAGTCCTTATGAAAACATTATGTGTATGTTTAGACTAATGAAAGTCAAGAATACATGTGTGTTAAAAAATAAATCAATGCAGTCTTTTCCGGCGACATTGATGCCTTGCATCAACTTTCTCTTGTTTCTATTTAAATGTGTTCAATACAGAGTTCGTGGGATAACTCGAAATTAAACAATGCATAACGCATTGTATTGCCAGAAGATCTGTTACAATAATTTCCAAACAAAAACAGGTGGGTTGCAGAGAACGTTAAGAACGTTGAGAGATAATATAAGATCGAGTATATAGTCTTCTGTAGGTTCGCATCTAAATCCTTGCATATATATTAGGGATGGCATATATTCGAATATTCGATCGTTTGGTTTGGATATTCGAATGCTATATCATGAGTCGAATATTCAATGAAAACCAGGCGTCTTCTAATATATATATATAATTCAAATTGACAATAAATAACGATTTGATAAACTCTTTGTTTGCAAAGCATGAACAAATAAGTCGAATATTCGAATATTCGAATACTTTGTGATCGAATATTAGAAAACTAAAATGTGTTTTCGTTACTATACCTATTATATATGTATTATGTTTGGAAATTAATAAAACCATGGTTATGATGGAAACATTGTTCGAAATGTTTACAAACGTCGTGTGAAGCGTTACAATGCATATGCTTCGTTGTGTGGACTCAGCTTGCATACGTCCAAAAGCTTAGTGTGTTAGTACCCTCTGAATTGTGTCTCGTTATAAGCCATAATTATATATATCACTCAATGGGGAGTAACCGCTCCAGATAAAAACGGGTCCCCAATACCATAAATACTTTTATGTATGCATAAAATATATATATTATTATTTGAGGGCAGGTCAGTCGTTGAGAAATAGAAATCCACAATTGAACATTGTTAGATATTTCGTTAGGTTTTGATTGATTTTTTTTTAACGCTATTTTCAACAATAATATAAAAAGGGAACATCTTTAGACGACTTTTATTTTCTTATGAGCTCTGATTCCGAGACGACTCTAAAGAATATTTGTATGTTTGTATATCATGTCCTTTATATAAATTTAAATATTTATAGAAAACAATAGGGGACACAACATGTATTATGAATGTATAACAAAATATTTTTGGCCGGAGTCCTTTATTATCAATAAATATATTGACTTGGCTTTGGATTTTCAAATCGTAGTTATACAAAAAAAATTGTTTTGGTGAAAATGTGTGTGATTTTTTTAATGACCATAACTTAAATTTTTCGTCCGTGCACATATCATTACTCAAGCTGTTCAACATGATTCGACACTGTTCAGATAGAAGCATCGCTATATGGAAGCCAGCAATACGAAGAACCATGTATTTCTGGATCGCTATATGGAAGCCAGCAAGACGCGGAACCATGTATTTCTGATTACTCGCTATATGAAAGCCAACAAGACGCGGGACCATGTATTTCTGGTTACTCGCTATATCGAAGAACAAGACACGGAAACATGTATGTCTGGATAGCTTTATGAATGAATGAATGAATGAATGAATGAATGAAAGTCTTTATTTTAAGAGGGTGACCCAATTAACATTAGCTAATCTTCCTTGGGGCCCTCTGAATAAAACACATATTTATACATACACACAAACACATTAACAATATAATCAGTGATTTAACAAAATAATATCATATAATAATAGAAATCAAAATATATCAGTTCAATGATGGTAAAAGTTAAAGCATTTTCCCTGTAATTAAGATATAAAATAGCAATACACGACACATTCAAATATAGAACATTTAGCATTATAGATCAAACAGAGGCAGCTATATGGAAGCCAGCAAGATGCGGAAACATGTATGTCTGGATAGCTATATCGAAACCAGCAAGACACGGAAACATGTATGTCTGGATAGCTATATGGAGGCCAGCAAGACCCGGAACCATGTATTTCTGGATCGCTATATGGAGGCCAGCAAGACGCGGAACCATGTATTTCTGGATCGCTATATGAAAGTCAGCAAGACGAGGATCCATGTATTTCTGGATTGATATATATATATATATATATATATATATATATATCGAAGAAAGCACGACGCGGAACCATGTATTTCTGGATCGCTATATGGAAGCCAGCACGACACGGCAACATGTATGTCTGGATAGCTATATGGAAGCCAGCAAGACCCGGAACCATGTATTTCTGGATCGCTATATGGAAGCCAGCAAGACGCGGAACCATGTATTTCTGAATCGCTATATGAAAGTCAGTAAGACGAGGATCCATGTATTTCTGGATTGATATATATATATATATATATATGGAAGCCAGCAAGACGCGGAACCATGTATTTCTGGATCGCTATATGGAAGCCAGCAAGACCCGGAACCATGTATTTCTGGATCGCTATATGGAGGCCAGCAAGACGCGGAACCATGTATTTCTGGATCGCTATATGAAAGTCAGCAAGACGAGGATCCATGTTTTTCTGGATTGATATATATATATATACATATATCGAAGCCAGCACGACGCGGAACCATGTATTTCTAGATCGCTATATGGAAGCCAGCAAGACGCAGAACCATGTATTTCTGGATCGCTATATGAAAGCAAGCAAGACGCGGAACCATATATTTCTGGATCGCTATATGGAAGCCAGCAAGACCAAGAACCATGTATTTTCGGATCGCTATATGGAAGCCAGCAAGATGCGGAAACTTGTATTTCTGGATCGCTATATGGAAGAACAAGACACGGAAACATGTATGTCTGGATAGCTTTATGAATGAATGAATGAATGAATGAAAGTCTTTATTTTAAGAGGGTGACCCAATTAACATTAGCTAATCTTCCTTGGGGCCCTCTGAATAAAACACATATTTATACATACACACAAACACATTAACAATATAATCAGTGATTTAACAAAATAATATCATATAATAATAGAAATCAAAATATATCAGTTCAATGATGGTAAAAGTTAAAGCATTTTCCCTGTAATTAAGATATAAAATAGCAATACACGACACATTCAAATATAAAACATTTAGCATTATAGATCAAACAGAGGCAGCTATATGGAAGCCAGCAAGATGCGGAAACATGTATGTCTAGATAGCTATATCGAAGCCAGCAAGACACGGAAACATGTATGTCTGGATAGCTATATGGAGGCCAGCAAGACCCGGAACCATGTATTTCTGGATCGCTATATGGAGGCCAGCAAGACGCGGAACCATGTATTTCTGGATCGCTATATGAAAGTCAGCAAGACGAGGATCCATGTATTTCTGGATTGATATATATATATATATATCGAAGAAAGCACGACGCGGAACCATGTATTTCTGGATCGCTATATGGAAGCCAGCACGACACGGCAACATGTATGTCTGGATAGCTATATGGAAGCCAGCAAGACCCGGAACCATGTATTTCTGGATCGCTATATGGAAGCCAGCAAGACGCGGAACCATGTATTTCTGAATCGCTATATGAAAGTCAGTAAGACGAGGATCCATGTATTTCTGGATTGATATATATATATATATATATGGAAGCCAGCAAGACGCGGAACCATGTATTTCTGGATCGCTATATGGAAGCCAGCAAGACCCGGAACCATGTATTTCTGGATCGCTATATGGAGGCCAGCAAGACGCGGAACCATGTATTTCTGGATCGCTATATGAAAGTCAGCAAGACGAGGATCCATGTTTTTCTGGATTGATATATATATATATACATATATCGAAGCCAGCACGACGCGGAACCATGTATTTCTAGATCGCTATATGGAAGCCAGCAAGACGCAGAACCATGTATTTCTGGATCGCTATATGAAAGCAAGCAAGACGCGGAACCATATATTTCTGGATCGCTATATGGAAGCCAGCAAGACCAAGAACCATGTATTTTCGGATCGCTATATGGAAGCCAGCAAGATGCGGAAACTTGTATTTCTGGATCGCTATATGGAAGCCAGCAAGACACGGAAACATGTATGTCTGTATAGCTATATGGAAGCCAGCAAGACCCGGAACCATGTATTTCTGGATCGCTATATGGAGGCCAGCAAGACGCGGAACCATGTATTTCTGGATCGCTATATGAAAGTCAGCAAGACGAGGATCCATGTATTTCTGGATTGATATATATATATATATATATATATGTGGAAGCCAGCAAGACGCGGAACCATGTATTTCTGGATCGCTATATGAAAGCAAGCAAGACGCGGAACCATATATTTCTGGATCGCTATATGGAAGCCAGCAAGACCCGGAACCATGTATTTTCGGATCGCTATATGGAAGCCAGCAAGATGCGGAAACATGTATTTCTGGATCGCTATATGGAAGCCAGCAAGACACGGAACCATGTATTTCTGGATCGCTTTATGGAGGCCAGCAAGACGCGGAACCATGTATTTCTGGATCGCTTTATGAAAGTCAGCAAGACGAGGATCCATGTATTTCTGGATTGATATATGGAGGCCAGCAAGACGCGGAACCATGTATTTCTGGATCGCTTTATGAAAGTCAGCAAGACGAGGATCCATGTATTTCTGGATTGATATATATATATATATGTGGAAGCCAGCAAGATGCGGAAACATGTATTTCTGGATCGCTATATGGAAGCCAGCAAGACACGGAAACATGTATGTCTGTATAGCTATATGGAAGCCAGCAAGACCCGGAACCATGTATTTCTGGATCGCTATATGGAGGCCAGCAAGACGCGGAACCATGTATTTCTGGATCGCTATATGAAAGTCAGCAAGACGAGGATCCATGTATTTCTGGATTGATATATATATATGGAAGCCAGCAAGACGCGGAACCATGTATTTCTGGATCGCTATATGAAAGCAAGCAAGACGCGGAACCATATATTTCTGGATCGCTATATGGAAGCCAGCAAGACCCGGAACCATGTATTTTCGGATCGCTATATGGAAGCCAGCAAGATGCGGAAACATGTATTTCTGGATCGCTATATGGAAGCCAGCAAGACACGGAAACATGTAAGATAAGATAAGATAAGAAATTGTTTATTAAAGTGACATGTGTGAAACATATTATGATTAACAGTATTATATAAAAAACAAAAATGATCACACCCGGCCCTTTGGGCCTATAAGTCACCTATATGTGTATACGTATATACATATTTACATATAATGAGATAAAGTCATAACACATCATATTATTTATAATCCGCAATCGCTAAGTTTAATATCAGATGTTTTCAGAGAAACTTGCTGAATGTAGACACTTTGAAAACGTCGTAATCAAATGAGTCTGCATTTTCCTTAAGCAGCGACTATAAGAAAACTACCCTTTCACAGTGAAGAACTCTACGGTATGTTCATAAGTTATGCGGTGTTTTCAGACGTAGTTGCTCCCTTGGTTATAATAAGTTGAGTGTATGTGCTGTTTTCAATACACATAAAAACGTTGTCGTTAAACAAAACTGAAGCTGAAGCCAGCAAGACCCGGAACCATGAATTTCTGGATAGCTACAGGAAGCCAGCACGACGCGGAACCATGTATTTCTGGATCGCTATATGAACGCAAGCAAGACGCGAAACCATGTATTATTCGACAGATGCGACACAATTATCAAAAATGTTTTTGTTTTCAATGGAATTCATTTTTAAAGGGTTAAACAGATGTAATATGTTACGTCATTGAATAAGAAATCTTGTTTAAAACACAGTTTCTTTGCTGTCTAAAAGCATTCAACGATGAGAAGTCTCGATGATTTAAACGTCAAGTCAAGTCTGTCAGATCGTATTTGTTTATGCACATACACTGGAATGATTCCCTCGGCCATCGGGAACCAATACAGAACAATCCGACGAACGACCTGTCAGACGAAATAAACTTGTCACCGTGTTGGGTTCATCAACCCAGTAATGGTTTATTTTCACATTACTGACATTTCTATCCAAAGTATAGAACGATAGCCCGATATCTTACTCACCAAATACTATTTGATCACACACGTTGTGTGATTCCTGGCCAGCTATTCTATCCGCGCTCGATGGTCGGGTAAGTAATAAAGGTTGACTCAGCTTTCCGGTGGTAATAAACCTGTGACTCTAGGAATTTATTATTATTTTTATTATTAATATTTATTTTAAAAGTATTATTATTCTTTTTATTGTAATATTTATTCTTATTATTATAATAATTATTATTATTATTATAATTATTATTATTATTATAATAATTATTATTATTATTCTTATTATTATTATATCACAAAATGGCGATAAAAATCTCGCTCGATGTCTGCTTCCTCGAGACTTAACACTCACATCGGTTGTGTGGAAGAATCCCAAAGGCAGAACCCGCTCATCACGGGATTCGACCCCAGGACCGTTAGTACAAGAGGCTGACGCTCTACCACTGCACCACTAGTTATATTCACGTTATTGTGTATGTCAATTTGCAATTACATCCACCAGTTATGCTTAAAAAAAAGACAAATAAATCATTGGTCAAACACATTACATCTGGAACACCGTATGTCAAATGTTCCAACCTTGATTAGAACTTTGATCTTACACAAGCATATGATAGTTTTAATTGTTTAACCAATACAGATCCAGGTGTGTCAGCTCGTAAATCAACATTACTTGCCTTTTAGTTATCATGGTCTAACCGTGTCATCCGTGACTACACAGGCCACAACAAATACATTTGAAATTATCGTTTTTTTTATCATCGGGCATCAATTATTGACAGTACACATGTTTATTAATTCAATAATGGAAACACATGTAGTGTTTATATTTCACGTCAAAGACCTTTAAGGCCACCTAGGTAGTCATTTGTTGGTGAATGACAGGCAGTGCGTGCCAAACCACACAGCTATACTTTAAGACACTCTGGGAAGTTAACATGCAGCTTGCCAAGATATTGACATATTTTTTGTTTTATTGATTCAATAGGCCAACACTCTAACAGCTTGTACATTGGCGTATCAGCTTAAAAAGTATTGACGTTACCATTTTGAATTGGACAGCATTGTGTCAAAATACAAATACATTTAGTGCATAATGATTACAGTA
The DNA here is from genome assembly GCA_031761405.1 of Serripes groenlandicus. NCBI lineage: Eukaryota > Metazoa > Mollusca > Bivalvia > Cardiida > Cardiidae > Serripes > Serripes groenlandicus. Next base: position 128,458,043 of record JASEVX010000004.1, on the reverse strand, counting down.
TTTACAATAATCTCATATCGTATTTACGGTGGCACAGAGGTGACATGTGTATGTTTTTATTTTTATTTTACTAAGTCGTGCGCAAGAGATAATTAAGTCGTGCGCACGAGATACTAAGTCGTGCGCACGAGATACTTAAGTCGTGCGCACGAGCTACTATGTCGTGCGCACGAGATAATTAAGTCGTGCGCACGATATAATTAGCCAATCAGAATACACTTTACATACATGAATATTGTTTGAGAATATGTGTATATCATGCTGATTGCCTAAAAGAAATCGATTTTTTTTCATACGTTAACCCTGCATTAAAATATAATAGAATAAAATCGATTCTGCTATCAGCCATTTTCAAACAACATTCATGTATGTAAAGTGTATTCTGATTGGCTAATTATGTCGTGCGCACGAATTAATTATCTCGTGCCCACGACTTAGTTACTCGTGCGCACGACTTAGTAACTCGTGCGAACGACATAGTATCTCGTGCGCACGACTTAGTAAAATGAAAATAAAAACATACACATGTCACCTCTGTGCCACCGTACGTATTACATAAATTGTTGTTATAACTAGTAAACAAATATAGGTAGAACTACGCAACATACATCCGCCGTCAAGCTTATGGCCGATACAGCCGACCAACCTAGGTTTGGGTGGTTTAGAAAAAATGAATTTTCTTTGATAATCATTGATTAATTGACCAAGTATTTGCTTATTTGCTTTTATTTTATATCAGTTTGTAAATAAATAGTAAAAGCATATCCATAAGGACAAGGAAATTGTCTTAACGATCAAATTACGCCAAATACATACGCGGTCATGCTGTTCTACAGCCAAATAGTCCCTAGAAAATCTTTGTGATCAGTTTTAGTATTTTGACCTTGTTTGAAAGTGAAAGTAGACAAGGTACAAAAGCGATTTTGTCCAGGTCCAATTTGGTCCAAAATGACGATAGCCATTTTCGCACGGTGAATTCTTTATTGCATAATGCATGACCCCCATTTTCTTTGGATTGTTTTAAAGATTTGAGGTAACTCTGTCTAATGATGTATGGTGAACGCTTAGAAAGTGTGACAATTAAGGGTTGAAACTGGTCGATTGACATGGAATCAAAGAAGGAATTTATTTGGTGTATTGTGACCTTAAAATATTTACTTACTTAGATACCGCAGGACATTATTTCAATACAAATGAGCCGAATTATGAAATTACGAGAAAATAAACATTGTGAACTCTGCGTAAAGTATCGACACGGATCAGCCTAATCATGCCAAACACGGTTAACCTGGAGAGACACTTTTCTCCTCCTGTGGATTTTCTGTTTCAGGAATCATTACTCGATACCGTTACCCCCCTGAGACGGACTGATTTGGGTCGATACAAAACGCAGCGTCCATAATATTGGTTTCTTCGTCATTAAAATGATTTGTCTGTATTCTCCAATTGTTTTTATTCAAACGACAATCTAAGAGGAAACACGTTTTCATTCGACTAAACAAGAATAAGTAAACTGATTCTCTACTTTTATTAGCCTACTTAATCCTATGCTGTCTCAATGAGACAATTATTTTGAGTACCTACATCATAGGGTTTAAGGGTCAAACACGAATCTTAGAATATGAAATAATGTACTTATCTAGAGCTCTATATTAGGCTCAAACAAGAATTACGTATGTTAGATTGAGCACTTTCTGAAAGTCCGCTATCTAATGTTTCTAGAATGGTAGATGGATGGATATGGGCTCTGAAATACGTCATGACCATCAATATATTGCCGTAAATTGTCCAGACTGGATCATTGTTGTTGTCACGTTTTTATCACCAAGTTATCACAATTTGTCTGAGCTGCTGAAACCAAGCGATGGTGGGATTATAAAAGACGGATTCCCTCCCATCCCTAGAGACAGCGTTTAAAAGAAAACAGAAACGGACGACCGAATTGTAGATCTATACAGTGCAATGTTTGTCAAGCAGTTTAACTTCATTTTCATTAGATAAGTGCTAGTTCGTCTGCGTCTTTCGTTCGTAGACTTCATGACCCACTTAACCTCTTGTAGTTTCTTTACTTTTAGATTATTGTGTAATCCAAACTTTTTATATAAGCTTATAACAATGACTGCATTTGTCTTTCACAGTTAATTGCCACGAATACTTCAATCATACTTTCACCGAAAAAGTATAAATTCAAAAGTGACTGATATATAACTATTTAAGTATTTAAAAACACATACAAGAAGTATTTTGATGCAAAGCATCAAAGACGCCGGGCATGATATTGAAGCATGCCTTAAAGGAATCAGATGCAGTATAATACATTTAAATTACCTGTGAAAACAGACAGGATGTAAATATTCCGAACAAGAAAGCCAAATGTCCCTTTTTTTTAAACAAGAAGGCCAAGATGTGCCTATATTGCTCACCTGGCTACCGTAGCCTATATAAAAAGGTTACCAAGAGCAGAAAGGGTCAATATTGACGTAGGGATTAAACGTTTTATATGCTACGATCTATGAGATATTCAGCATGTGACGTTTAGTCGTGAAATGACAAGTTAAGTCCTGAAACCATTTGGTTTAATGTTCGCTTAACATTCACTGCAACTATAATGTGTCATACAAGCTGAAGTTTCTCGAGGTTTTTTTTACCAATAAGCTGTTTTAAATCCTCTAACTAGATCAATTAGATAAAAAAAAACATAGGTGCTTAAATATTAACATATATTAAGGTGTTATGCCTCTAGTTATAAGTTAAGTGTGACACAAGCTTTGGGAGGAGAAGGGGAAATCTATTATCCTTCCAGTATAATAGAAGTATGATAGCAAAAAGGGGAGTATATAAACAAAAGATACGAAGTAAATTAAAGATATTTATGATCAAGATAGAGCATTATGAAAGTTCACATGTATAGTTTACATATAGTAAGAATTATTAAGTTTGTTGTGTTTGTTTGTAATGTCAGTTTAATCGTTTTGAACATGCCAGAAGAAAACTGAAAAATAAACAAAAGAAAATGGTCAAGTCAGTTCCACAAGATCAAAGAGCGAAAATCAGTTGGTACGAATCGTTCATCTCGAACGAAACATGAAAAGCCGAATACGAGTCCAATGAATTTTAGAAATTGGATATAATCGTGAAAACAGCGAAGTATTCATAACGGAAGGAAGCAGAGACAACTTAATTACTCTATAGGAACCGATGACAACTTGTCGTCTATTAAATAAGAATGACCAAAATCGCCAAGCGATGACATGCTGCATTTGCAAATAATAGAATGGGTCACGTTACGGCCCTGCCTATTGCATAGTTGGGTTAACGTTGTTTTTACAGTTTCTAGAAATATACTGTAAAATGTAGTTAAAAAAATGAATCATCAATGATTTTTTAAAGATTTCCCATTTATTTAAAAATCTCAATGCCAGAAACTTTTTTCTGAGCTTTGATAAATCGGGTCGTAAACCAAACTATAAAAAATGCGTAGCCTAGAAAGTTAGGGGAAAGTTATTAAATACCCATTACATGTGTCTAAAGTTTTGTAATAACGTAGAAGACATACGTATTTTGTATCTTGCTGTTTCTTAAACCATTTTATACAATTTATTTATTCATAAAGGATGTTTTTTTTCAAACATATAACCGAGTTTTTCTTAACAAAAATAATGTTGGTTGCTCCCTTTTCGATTACGTCACTCCATGGTACAAAATTAAAACCTATCCCATACTGCTGTGTATCCCGATATTAAGAAAAAGAGAGTTAACTATTTCCCTCATACGGCGTTTTAGCGGGAGACGACTTTGAACATATTTTGTCAAAAAAAAGAAATTCTCTATAATTGAATGGATAACCTATGACAAAAATTGGAAAACATTGTGGCAAAAGGAGAAATTTGAGCAATTTCTTCTTTTGTCACTATGTTTTCAAAAAGCCGTCTGCTGCAGAGGCGTCAGAAAGCGTTATCATGAGACAAAGGGTCAAATCAAAGCATTGATATCCTGTTTGGCGAGGATACAATAGTGTTGCCTATACAATGGTGATCAGTATAGTCAGCCAGATTGCTGCAGAGGAAAGGCCAATTGATTTCGTCTGTCTCAAGTTTGGACATCTGATAGATAGAATCGTCTCCAATAATTCCACGTTTCAATACCGAAACTAATTGCACTACGCCACATAAAAGCCTTCCTTTTACTATTTAGAATAAATCATTATTTAGGGCAGACGACTCAGTTACATTATCAATACTTACATTAACCCTTGTCACAATACAGTCGGTTTCTTTCTGTAACAGACAACATTTCAAAACGTATCAATGCAATGAGAAATTGTTTATGATTAACACATTCTCCTTTTGACATTATGTTTTCAACTTTATTTACTAATACTATGTTATTGTGACAGTGTTCTTTCACTTGTGGAGAGTTTCAATGATATTGACTAAATACACACACACACACACACACAGACAGAGACAGAGAGACAGAGAGGCAGAGAGAGTGAGAGACAGAGAGAGACAGAGAGAGAAATTCAAAGCATACATGTTATAAACTTGTCATTTTGTAACTGGTTATTAATATTGTTTTGCAGGTTTTTGTTCTATGTTCTTATTTCTCGGGAAGAATTTCCAATTACATACGCGACATAATAAAACTGACTTATCACATTTTATTTGAACTTACGAAATTGCGGCCAGGAATGAATGTCGTTTCGTTTAATGACACTCAACCTGGAATTAAACTTAGATGACGTATGCGACGAATTCTGCAGCTATCAGTGACGGGATACTTTCAAACAAACATGTTTTCGAGCGTTCTCGGTTTTCTCCCTTTTTCCATCCACTCTTCATACTACTCAGTGTACGACGTTATACTACAAGTATTTTATTGCAACATTAATCACTATTTCAACCATTTCTAATTTCAAATGATGATTTTTTCGTTGCGATCCTGTCAGGGTGAAAAGCGGTGTTCTAATTGCCTAGAGAGCATTTATGCGATGACTGATCGTGATCCACACTTTTCATAACTACATCACTACAACATGTCATTGCCATGCATCTTGCATATGGTTCATTAACTGTCTTTGCCAAACTTAATTATTCTCCATAGTCGAAATGAGTCGCATATATTATGTACTCACGTCATATGGTCGTTCATTAGCTTTTTTACACGTTACTATAATTACTATTTTCACTCCTTCTCTGAGCTCCAGAGTTTCTTATTTTCTAAAGGCCAGTAACAACTGAGACTGTGCTGCCAAGACTTGTTTACGCTTTCTCAACTTGTTAGTTTTGTTTGGTTCTCGTGGGCTTGGCGTGAAACGGTTGTAACTAAAACCCTATTTTGAAAACCCTGATTTAGGGGCAATTTTGACCCCTTTGTAAATAATGCAAATTTAGGTGCCATTGGAGCAAGGAATACGCTCGGCTGAAAAAAACTCGCTTTGAATTGAAAAATACTGACTTAATGAACATTTATTTACTATGCATTTCATTAACATACAACTAATAATGAAGATATTACTATTTAAAGATGATTATTTGTGCTGATCGGTGCGCAGCATGAGCGCGGCCATTGTTTACATATCGCAATGTCTCGAGACTTTCTGAAAAGAATCGTGACGTCATTTACCAACTATGTCCCAAACAAAACATACAAGTAGAGGTAGCTAATGAACGACTGCGGTACTATAAAGGGAATACAAAATATACCTTTTCGTAAGAAAATTAACCCCGGAAGTTTACAAACCTATACTTCAATTATTCAAAATGAAATTCCAAGCATTACATTATATTATTACTAGCTCTATATAAAGTTTTATAGTAAATAGTATCCAACCATATTAGGTGGATAGAAAACACGAACTTGACTCGTGACATATATATCAGCCAATTAAATATATGTGTGTTAACATTTATTTATAAAATAATTTCATTCGTTTATATATTTGACAGTTGTTTGTTATGATTTCAAAGCTCGTTAGACATAATAAAGCGTCGTTTTTGTAGAAACAATCAAATTTCCGGTAGTGGTCGGACGCTACTGTAATAGGATCTGTCGGCGAGTCTTTTGAGCAGACATAATTCGATCTCTTCCCTACATACTCTGAAGTTGCCGGTAAAGAGATTTTCCATAGTATTCATCTGCTGCAGATTTGGTGTATGTTGAAAAGGAAGAATTGAAATTGTTAATTTTGACAACATTTCCAAAAGGATTTTTGATGTAAAACTTTTATATTATATATTGAAGACATTTTTTCAAACCTGCTTAAATATCCCTTTTAATTCCAAATGAAATCGTCCAATTTCTAAAATCGTTACTTGTTTTTAGTTGAATGTATTTTACCACAAGTCATTACCTCCAAATACAAGACACTGGAAAGTTTATGAAGAATGTGTACAGCATAGCTTTGGAATTTTACACAAATGAGCCACGTCACACACAAATCGCAATTCGGAGGTCATATTGTGAATTGCAAATAAGATCAAATTTCATATTTGTATGGTCGGTTTGTCGTCAGGATGCGTCTGCAGAGGCTTACTGTAACGCTCAAAAGCAAAAACAATTTCCGGCCATGCCTATCAAGACTTTCTTACACCGGCACTCCACACAACACTACAATCTCTATGACAGCAAATACATGTATAAATAAAGTTGTAAACGTTGTGACAAAAGGCGTAATTTACAGATTAATCGAAAATTAAAAACATTGTACCGTTCTTTATTGAAAACCAATTAAAGGTCATAAAACCCAATCATATTTCCGGTAGCAATCAGACACTACTTATAATCTACCAACAAAGCACCGCCGCAGCTTTGATGCGCTGATCAGAAGCAGCAGCCGACTAGGGGTAATAAACAGCAAGTCAACTAATTAGTGATTGACGCCTTTTGACACATTGTTTCCTTCTTAATTTCTATATGATGCCATACAGGTTGTACTGTTGTAATAAAGAAATACACATGGGAAGGTGAACACGGCCACCGTGATATGATTGAAAATTGTTGAAATAGTGTCAAAATCTAATCAACTATAACAGTTTTGTACACAGTTTTGCCTAGATGGTTTGATGCAGATTTGCCGTATGTGGAAAAGGGTTAATTGTCCAAACTGTCCATCATGTTTTATTTGCACCCCATTCCGGTTTTTTTCAATTGTTGTGTTTGCTTTTTAATTGTGAATCACACTGTAAGTTTCTTGGGATGATTCATGACCAAAAAAATACCACACAAATATGCAATTTGATCTTATTATGAAATTAACACTGAAACTATCCAAATGCGGAATTTGTGATGACGCGGTTCATTTAAGTAAAATCACCACGCGCTATGACGTTAGCATTTCCAATAGGCTCTCCCAAAAGTCGGTGTTAAAATCTGTGACATTTTGTGTTTCTGAAATTGGACGATTTTATTTGGATTATAAGGGATTTTTATGCAGGTTTGTGAGAAATTATTTTACAATTCATTCTTTAACAAACAAATAAATCTTTTGAAAGTTTGGTCAAATATAATAAAATGAATTTACCCTTTTATTGAACACGTCGACCATTTTCTTGTTGAAGACGCGTTTGTAGCAGACGACTTTTGAAAAACATCGTGAATAAAGGAGACATTGCTCAAAATTAGCAGTTTCTCCTTTTACCGTAATGTTTTTCAACATTACCATTATGTTTTCAAATGTTTGCAATGATTATACTTTATAGAATTTCCTAATTTCTAATGTCTTTAAATATGCCAAGGTCGTGTTTTTGTTTACCTTACATCGCCTTTATTAACCTGATAAATTAAATTAACGGCAATTACGTTCTCAAACTTCTCAAATTATCTAATTACGGAAGTTAAAATAAACATTCAAAGCAAACTGTAATCAATTATAACACGGATAAATTTACCGCCCGCCCCACTATGATGAATTAATAATCTAAAACAAACATACATGTATACAATATTTACACCATTAAACTTCAAAAAGTGGTCCTTCCTCATAATCGGCCTTTTTGTACCAGACATTTTGGGAAATTGGCCTTTCTTTCTGGACCTATAATCGGCCTTTTTTGACTGGCCTTTTACGCATTCGGCCAATTTTGACCTATACCTAAGATAAGATAGCGATCTGAAAATTTAGTAATCCATACGGTGCTAATCAGAAGTGGGTAACTGACGTCACAGGAAGTTGATTATAAGCAAAGATGGCGGCGCCCATAAGCGATCGATACCGACGTGAAAACACAAACTTTAAAAGCATATATCTTGGTAGTGCAAGCATGTAAAAAAAAAGTATTCCTTTAAAGACTTTAATGGCGAGGAGTTTAACCTTGATAATAAAATACAAATTTTAGTTACAACCGTTTCACGCCAAGCCCTCGTTCTGTTACAAATATAACCTAATTAGAGGGATACTATGGACAATGTGAACCATAGATGTTGTCGAATACAGAATACATTCGCGTCGACCGCTTGCACCAAACGTTCCATAATCGATTTCTTTGTGTGAGAAAGGTTAGGCCTATCCATAAGAGTTTATCAACCGGTTATACTATATATCGATAGTTTGTTTCTATACTTTGTAAGAACATATTATGGATTTGTTTTGCCGATCTTGTACTGGATCATAGAATTGAAAAAAAGGCAATTTTGAACATAATTCATAAAACTGTTTTGTAAACATGAAGTGAATGTGCAGCATATTGCTTTTGCACATTAATCGAACACACTGATCTGCGTTGGGTGCGTGAGGTCGCTGGTTCGATGCCCGATCTGGTCATATTAAAGCGCTCTTTTGGCAGGGTTTGCATTACGACCGACTTACTGGTGTCAAAATAAATGGACTAGAAGTACTGGTACCTTTCACAGGAAACGCCGTGACAAACTATTAAAAAGGCTTAAAACACCAAACAATCAATCAATCAATCAGACAAAATGACGTAGGTAATATCTTTGTTGAACATTAAAATGTTTACACTGTATGCAATAGTCGTGGTTTAAGAAAGGCACAGGAGCAAGTTAGACCTAAGTGAGTGTTATGTGTATTCACTGTTTTGTTGTTTTTGTTTGTTTTTAGAAATACAAATGTTTTATTCAATAATGTAAGGCCTCCGGCCGACCATACACAATTCACATGTACATAATAAATTATTTTGAGTGACATCGTAAACAGATATTCACATATATATACATGTATATAGAAATGACGTATATGACACAGTTTATGATTCAATTAGACACCTGTTCATCTAAAAGTAATTTTCTTGTTGTAAATGCCTTATTGAACACTTGGTAAAACTCGCAAAGGATTCTGGGTCCTATAATGTTTGAAACACGCGTTTCCGCTTTCAGTTTCCGAACATTATTTTGGTAAAGAAAATAAACAATGACCAATACAAAGTAACCTTCAATGCAAATGTGTAAGCATATATATAATATGTACGTGTTAACGACTTAAGCTATTTGGAGCATGATTGTATTATCGTTTGATTATTGATACAATATAAATGATTGAACCGATAACTTAAAGAGAATATAGAAGTGTTGCTTTATTTCCAAGAAACTGTAATTATACAAACGATATACGAGACTCACTGTTGAAGGTTAGGCTATAGGCTATAAACCAAACTTCAGTGACCTAAATCGGTCGTGAAAACAATATAACCAAGTCTGATTATATGCGCCTGTCGTACGAAAATCAGTCTTCTGAAGTTTTGGAAATAACGACAATTACGCCCATATACGAGACGATTTCTGAACAATGTAGGTTAATATCATCTTGTCCATCAGCCCAATACTATTAGAATCGACACACGTTGATTTATTCTTCTATCTCGATCACACTGTAATCAAACATCGACTTTTAGATGTTTCCCAGGGATAGGTTCATATGTACATACAGTATGTGTACAGTTGGGTTTTGACCAGAAACGTTCTCAAAAGGTTTCCAGGATGGATATCGGACTATATTGCGGACAAGAATGATCCTGATCAAAGTGCAGGGAGACCTAGATTTATGTTGCTTTTTGTTGGCCGTTGGTTCCGCAGGTTGACTTTGAAACGACGTGGCTAATTTTATCATTGGGCCGTTCCAAGAGAAAACCAACAGTATGCGTATTGTTTCGACCAGATCAGCCTGAGCAGCCTGCGCAGGGTAATCCGGGCAGACTCCTTCAGTCTCAGGCGAATAGAGGTATAGAGAAGTGATTCCTCAAACAGAAAATCCACAGGAGGCGAAAAGTGTCTGCTCGGATAAATAAATGTTTTTTTCCATGTGGAACGGCTCATATATATATAGTTTAAAGGTTAACTTATTTTGAACATTGTTTCCATAATCGAATTTGCTGTGTACTGTATGTCTAATATTGTTATTGTGTACATCTCTAAATGTCAATTCTAGGAAGACAGCGTAGGTATTTCGGAGTATATTTGCACTTTGATTATACTTCAAGTTTTTACCAAACTAATACATTCTCAACTATATAGATTCAGACCTGCCAGCGCAGCCAGGGGCGTAGCTTTGCAATAATCAATGTGCAGGCCGTCTCGTGAGAAAATTTACAGTGTGGACTCCGCGTAAAGCATCGACCCGGATCAGCCTAAGCATGCCACACAGGCCTACCCGGATAGACACCTTTCGCCTCCTGTGGATTTTCTGTTTCAGGAATAACTACTCTATACATATATCCCCCTAAGACGGAATGTGTCGGCCAGACCAGTCTGCGCGGACAGCGCAGGCTGATCTGGTCGATACATAACGCAGATGTCTATCGCCGCAGGTGTATTTTGGGGTACTTTGAGAACAAATGTGTAGGCACGTGCCTACAATGCCTAAAGGGAGATACGCCCCTGGCAGCAACGAAATATGGTATAGGTGCACTGTTCGATTAACAGTCATAATAATGATGCAAGGGTTATATATATAGTAGTATCCATTTTTGCACAGTTATACAAAGTACTTTACTGTAAATTGACTTAAACCACAAATGTAATTTTCTATAGACAGAGTGCGTATGGCATCTAAATAGATTCATAGAATTCCTCATGGTCAGCATAACATTAGGCGAAAAGATATTTCGATAATCAGCTACGTCTTGTTTGGTATAGGCATACGCATTGTTTGTTAACAAAACTATTTCAGACTTTTTTTGCTTGACGAGATTTTAACACATTCTCTTGTGCTTGAATCCAAACCAGCCATGGAATGATTAACTTACCGTATCGATTGTTTGAAAGTATATATGCTTTCCAACATTACTGCAATGTGGAAAAGCAACCAGTTGCTTGGAAAACATTTCGTGTGGAGTACTAAGAAAGCCAGGAAATGCATGAACTGGCCGCCGGAATACGCCGGAATATGACTGGAAATGTTAAAAACGGCACTAAACCCTAATAAATCAATCAAGCAAGTAGAAATTGACATGCTTTACTCCGAGAGTGGGACAGAATTGTGTTAAAGGTTTGCAGTAATTTGCAGTCTCAGAGAAACGTTATGTAAATAATTGATCGATGACTTAATTTCCTCTTAATTACACACCGGATGATTCACCTGACACAATTTCGTTAAAAACTTGTTTTCAGAGCAATTGCGTTCCGACGAGTTGTGAATTTAGTTCCAGTGACTTTATTATTGTCTTTTGTATCAATGTCTGGAAATATGGTGGCATCAGATTTGTTTGTTTTTTATTTATGACGCCTCTTCAGCAGATGACTTTTGTTGAAAAACATTGTGACAAAATGATGAAATTGCTCATAATTATCACTGTATAATTTAGCTACGATTTCAGCGCCGAATTGTTTAAAGTAGACTCTTCCATGTTCAAAATCGGGCGTCTCTATTTCTCATGTAATACAATTTTGGACTATTTTGATAACTAAAAGGCAAACAATACTGATTTCAGGCGAGACAGCTCGTTACGAGCTGACTCGCCTGAATCAGTTTTGTTTGCAAAAACCTGAATATTGCCTTTGGCGCTGAAAGAGTTTTAAAACACCTTTCAATAAATATAGTTTTCTTTACTGATATTTCCCATTTGTTTTGCCTGGATAATTTCAAAGTTGGCTGCTGCAAATATGTTGCATGAGAGAAATGGTTAACGGCTAAGAGTATAGAGTAAGTAACCAGAACGATTTCCCTCAAAGATAACCTCGTTTAGACGACCAGGGCTTTATATGTCTCTGTGACCTAGTCCTATAGTTTAAATCTACATAAACTTCGGATCTAGTATTATTACCGCAGGGCCATTTCCAATGTCGGGTTCGCCTAATGACATGCTGCCGGCTCACAAATGAAGTTGTCAATCAAAGGGGGAGCGCTAAAAATAACACGTCACATGAAAACCCGTATATTAGTACTTCCTTTGCTTTATATTTAAAATGGGAACAGTTGAGAAAAATTGAGATTTAAAGAAACATGCAATTAACTCTTTCAGAGACAAAGGCAATATCGAGGTTTTTGCAAACAATACTGATTCAGGCGAGTCAGCTCGTAACGAGCTGTCTCGCCTGAAATCAGTATTGTTTGCCTTTTAGTTATCAAAATAGTCCAATATTGTATTACATGAGAAATAGAGACGCCCGATTTTGAACATGGCAGAGTCTACTTTAAACGATTCGGCGCTGAAAGAGTTAAGCCGAGCCATTACTGTCTAAGTTAATAAGTAGTATGGTTTAGAGTATTAACCCTCTCAACACACTGCCAATGCTGGTGCGAGTCTTTGTTATGTTGGTACACTAGGTGACTTGTCTGCTGACGTGTTCCAAAGTTGTGTTATTTCTTCCATGGAGAATTGTGGGCCAATCCCGGAAGAGACGACATAATTTAACACAGTTAGAACATATCACTGTCTGTTAACCTGTGACCAACGTTATTTGAACCAGTTCACACGAAAACCGACCTACAGTTATTGGCAAAAAGCGAATTATCAGATCAGTCAGCGCATTTGGATCAGAAAGTCTCCTAGAGAACCGCTGTAGTAATTGTACACGTTTGTAATTATGCCTGTATAAACTTTAAAAAAAATGTTTTTGTTAAATTTGAAAATTACATGATGGAGGCTTAATCGCCTAAACGTTGAAAACACGTGTTGTTGTTTGTATTTAATATTAACACTTAAACATAAGACGATCGGTGCCGTGTGAGGTTACGTTTCAGATGGTTCAAATAGCGATAATGATTACTATTAAATCTGAATCTAGTAGAGATAAACATAATACTAAACAAATAAATATTAATTATGCAAGTAAACGTATGCAATTAAACCGTGACAGGCCCTGTTCATAATGTAAATTTAACCTTCAATATATTTCTGTGACGCACGTTATCGAGCTTGCAAAACAACTCGGTCCAACGATGATTTCTTAAGTTTAAAATCAATCATGTTTACATCGATTGCGGAACAAGCTTTAATATTATATAAATCACGCTCGATGTCTGCCTCATGGAGACATTACCAGTAATCGCCCAATTTCTGTGGACAAATCCCTAAGGCAGAACCCGCTCATCGCGGGCTTCGACACCGGGATCGTTGGTACAAAGACAATCACATATAATACATAATTACTGTATGCACTTCTAAACGTTATAATGCATTAAAGGGAGTCTTTGATCAACGGTTCAATACTCGATAACAATCAGAGACCAGAAGGTACCGGTACTAACGTGTGAAGGCAATGTTGGTAGTACTTCCAAGATCCGAGTATACACTATGGACACTTCGTATATATGTCAAATGATATATTGGGTGTTTTGTTATGACAATACTAGATATGGTATCGAGGGAACTCAAAAGTAATGTACGTTGTGCATGCACGAGGAATTGCGGGTCTGCAATTTTCTCAAAAATAGAATTATTTAAATGCTTACTCGTGCAACCACGTAAGCATGCATATGAACTAAATCTAATAGCATTCTGCAATTTTGAAATGTCAACAGTTACTCGTAAAACAATTCTTCAAGGGTACATTGCTTTGCTTTCTTCCTTAACACTTTTTGCAAATATTCAGGCTTGGGGTAAAATTCAAAATAAACAACACCTGTGATATCATTTCCGTTATCAGGTTTAAAGTAGACATAGACATAGACATACACAGTGAGATATAACACGCGAACAGAGAGTGACAAAACTATAAACAAGCACATACAACACATGCTCTTACACACAGTTAAGTAAGGTACTTTTGGCACACTTGCATCAGTTAACTTTTGAAGATATGGTTTCCTTCTTAGCCTTTAACGATACATAATCATAAAGCATTTAAAGCAAATAGTTATATGGTTTCCTACTTTACTTTTCATTCGTTGTCTTTAAAGCGTTTGAGAAGATGACTATTTACACGGCTACTAGATGCTGATTTATTTCCTTCTTTTAGGGGAGGGTATGACATTTATTATTGTATTCTAGCTTTAATCATTTAACATAGATGTTCTCATCTCAAATGATTCAAAGAGTAAAAGTATTACGTGCTCTTTTTCTTACGTGATGTAATAAATGAAGACGTGAACAATATAATACAAATACGTTATTGATAGCAGTCCATATGCCCATTACAATGACATCTAAATCTAGTGGTGAATATGTGTATATACACAATATATTAACTCTTTCAGCGCCGAATTGTTTAAAGTAGACTCTCCCATGTTCAAAATCGGGCGTCTCCATTGCTCATGTAATAAAAGTTTGGTCTATTTTGATAACTAAAAGGCAAACAATGCTGATTTCAGGTGAGACAGCTCGTTGTGAAAATGCAAGCATATTATCAGTAGTATAGATAAAAGGAGTAAACTGGTATTTCTTTCTGCATTATCAGTGGTATAGATAGAGGAATACACTGGTATTTCTTTCTGCATTATCAGTGGTATAGATAGAGGAATAAACTGTTTTTTCTTTCTGCATTATCAGTAATATAGATAAAAGGAGTAAACTGGTATTTCTTTCTGCATCATCAGTGGTATAGATAAAACAAGTAAACTGTTAATTCTTTCTGCATTAACAGTGGTATAGATAAAAGGAGTAAACTGGTGTTTCTTTCTGCATCATCAATGGTATAGATAAAAGGAATAAACTGGTATTTCTTTCTGCATCATCAGTAGTATAGATAAAAGGAGTAAACTGGTTATTTCTTTCTGCATCATTAGTGGTATTGATAAAAGGAGTAAACTGGTATTTCTTTCTGCATTAGCCGTGGTATAGATAAAAGCAGTAAACTGGTATTTCTTTCTACATCATTAGTGGTATAGATAAAAGGAGTAAACTGGTATTTGTTTCTGCATCATCAATGGTATAGATAAAATGAATAAACTGGTATTTCTTTCTGCATCATCAGTAGTATAGATAAAAGGAGTAAACTGGTTATTTCTTTCTGCATCATTAGTGGTATTGATAAAAGGAGTAAACTGGTATTTCTTTCTGCATTAGCCGTGGTATAGATAAAAGCAGTAAACTGATATTTCTTTCTACATCATTAGTGGTATAGATAGAAGGAGTAAACTGGTATTTCTTTCAGTATTATCAGTGGTATAGATAAAAGAAGTAAACTGGTATTTCTGTCTGCAACATCAGTGGTATAGATAGAAGGAGTAAACTGGTATTTCTGTCTGCATTATCAGTGGTATAGATAAAAGGGGTAAACTGGTATTTTTTTCTGCATTATCTGTGGTATAGATACAAGGAGTAAACTGGTATTTCTTTCTGCATCATCAGTGGTATAGATAGAAGGAGTAAACTGGTATTTCTTTCAGTATTATCAGTGGTATAGATGAAAGAAGTAAACTGGTATTTCTGTCTGCAATATCAGTGGTATAGATAGAAGGAGTAAACTGGTATTTCTGTCTGCAACATCATTGGTATAGATAGAAGGAGTAAACTGGTAGTTCTGTCTGCATTATCAGTGGTATAGATACAAGGGGTAAACTGGTATTTCTTTCTGCATTATTTCTTTCTGCATCATCAGTAGTATAGATAGAGGAGTAAACTGGTATTTCATTCTGCATCATCAGTAGTATAGATAGAGGTGTAAACTGGTATTTCTTTCTGCATTATCAGTAGTATACATGTAGATAGAAGAGTAAACTGTTTATTTCTTTCTGTATCATCAGTGGTATAGATAAAAGGAATACACTGGTATTTCTTTCTGCATTATCAGTGATATAGATCAAAGTACAAAGTACTGAAGGTAGAATTGCGATCGTTTAAGAAGAGATACAGAAGTGCATATATGAATATTTATTTTACCGGTTACCTTCAGGCAAAGTTTCAAGTGTGTAACCCTTTCCAGTGCTGAGATTTTGCCTCAACCTGAAACTTTAACCAAAATGTTGACGAACAGACAGACGGAGAGACAGACATCGCCAATCTATAGACCGGAATTGCTAGAGCAATCCGGCCAAAAATAAAAAATAAATCATCAATTTTAGCAGTAAAATCCTGCCAAGAAGTAATGAATTGAGAAAAAAATGTGCTGAGAGGTCCATAATTTCAAACTTGCTAAGATTTGGTCTGTGCAATGAATGTACAAATTGAAAAATGTATTGTTGACATGTATTTTCTACACCATCATTGTAATGTTGTTTATCATAAATAAAATTATTCTTTTTTTTAAATAAACTTTTAATCAAAATGTGTGTCTCAGTGTTGTCTTCTTCAGCAATTTGACAGAAACAAAGCCTAAATCTGAAATTGTGTCAATGTGTTATTTGTCAACTCTGTCCCATAAGTTTTGCTTGTGATTTGAACTCTCATAAAAAAAGCACGGAAAGGGACAACTTTCCCAACTTTGATTAAATATGTTTTCAATTAAATTGTAAAAAATATTTTTCTTGTTTTTTGAAAGTTTTGTCATTATTATTTAAGACGGACATTATATACTAGAATAGCCAACTGACTATCATTTGAAAAAGTGTTTCTTATTTAAACCTTTCCCACTTGCATACGTAATTGCAGCCGACGACTTTTGAAAACATTGATGCAGAAGAAGAAATTGCTCATAACAAGCTTTCTCCTTTTGCAACAATGTTTTCAACTATATTCAATGATTACACTTCCAATAAATGTGATTTTCTGTATCTTTGCTCAGATTTTTTTTAATTCGTCTGCTGCAGAGTTTTTATATTGTGGGGTGGGTTGTGATTTGTTAAAGGGCAAGCAGGATTGGGAATTGAGTGTTGCACTTATCCTAATGAAACACTCGCCTGCCTGTGCATGTTTTAGCTTAACTTAACTTGTTAATGTTCTTTCCATCATCAACTTAGTCATCTGTTAGTAATCAACTCTATGAACGAAATAATCGCGTCAAAATCTTGAATCGCGTCAAAATCATAACGAACAAACTGTCAAAATCTAATTTTGAACTGTGTAATACAAATTTAGAATAAAAGGATGAATCAGTTATGTTGTAACAACCAATATCCGCGGGTCATTTACCTGATTTTGGCCGAAAGAAATGATCGACTTCTTGCAAGATTTATTCGTTATTCGTTCTGCCTATTATAATCAAAGTATTCTAAACGCTTTATAAACAAGTGATTTAAAGCGCTCAAATCATTTGATGAAATTTGTTTCTTTAGACGCGGACCTTGTCGAAAGCACCTATCCAAAATGCAAACGTCATCGTTAATCGTTGTCGAAGGAATAGATGGACTGAGAGAAAGAGAAAGAAAAGGCTTAGCAATGCATACTATCTTTATGAATAAGGACATGAACGAATATGTATGGACTAGCGCCTAGAATTTCGTACTAGCCGATCCTTCATTCCACTCGCTTAAGCTAGCGGGCGAGTGGATGTTTACATCTCTGCCGAGAGGGAAAAAAGGGTTACAATTTACAAAGGGTAATTGCGCGGTGCAGTGCTATATTGGCGTAGTGATATCTAAATAATTGTGTACACTTTAAATATGATATTTACACTTACAAGACTTGTTATTTTCTATTATAAGCTTGAATAATCGGATTTTTTTTCGTTACTCTATGTTTGCTTTTGTGAGCATTCGTAAATTAGTCAAACAAAAAATTGCACTTAATTGTTGGTGGTGAAGGGCATATACATCACGTGACTTCAAACTCACTATGACTATGGCAGCCTCTGCGCATGCGCAAGTCTACCAATAAAAGGAATAAACTGGTGTTTCCTTCTGCATTATCAGTGGTATAGATAAAAGGAGTAAACTGGTATTTCTTTCTGCATCATCAGTGGTATAGATACAAGGACTAAACTGCTTATTTCTTTCTGCATTATCAGTGGTATAGCTAAAAGGAGTAAACTGGTATTTCTTTCTGCATCATCAATGGTATAGATAAAAGGACTAAACTGGTATTTCTTTCTGCTTCATCAATGGTAAAGATAAAAGGAGTAAACTGGTACTTCTTTCTGCTTCATCAATGGTAAAGATAAAAGGACTAAACTGGTATTTCTTTCTGCTTCATCAATGGTATAGATAAAAGGAGTAAACTGGTACTTCTTTCTGCTTCATCAATAGTAAAGATAAAAGGACTAAACTGGTATTTCTTTCTGCATTATCAATGGTATAGATAAAAGGAGTAAACTGGTACTTCTTTCTGCATCATCAGTGGTATAGATAAAAGGAGTAAATTGGTATTTATTTCTTCATCATCAATGGTATAGATAAAAGGAGTAAACTGGTATTTCTTTCTTCAATACAATACAATACAATACAATACAATCTCTTTATTGCCTCCTATGTAGGAGATATCGTACAATATGCGCACATTAAACAAATATATGAAAAAGAATAAGAAATGTACACAAACAAATGAACAAATGAACGAACGAGCAAAACATGAATAACATGAATAAACTCAAATACAGTACATGTAGACATGATAAATAAAAGGGGGGGGGGGGTGTGTGTGAAATAAGTCAGAATGATATCTCAAGTATCTATTGATTATATGCATACCCAGATGTATTGAAATGTATTTTCATTACTAGAGATACATTTTAAGACACTGGTATATGTAATTAAAGGTTATTTCTAGAAATGCCTTTCTTTGTAATTCTATTGGTAGAGTTATTATCGGCGCACCTAACATGCTAAGCGTGAATGAGTAGCTATCTAGAGCGTATATATCGTGTGCGAAGGATCTGCTACAATTTCTGATTAGTGTGGATTTTAATTTTTGCTTCAGTCCTACAATGACATGACAATCAGAAAGTCTGTGTACTAACTCTTCTTGTTGTGGTTGATTACATATAGTGCAGACAGTATTGATACATAATGTTGGGCGTGACCATAGCTTAGCTACCGCACTCATGATAGGTCGAAAGGTACTGACATTTGATACCTTGTAAACAATGCAAGGTTCAATGCAAGGCTGCAGCGTATGAAAAAACAGGAAATCTGGGTGGGTCGACAAACGTTCGTTTAGTAGGAATTGTTCGCGGGTGTGAACAACATTACGTACAGTGGACTTCCATGCACATTTAGACGGCAGTGAATTAGTCTGAAAATAGTTGTTTAGAATTGAGTGGAGGTTATACTTGTTGACTATATGACATACATCTGGGACGAAACCAAGAGTAACTGAACTTTTGTCTGACATGTACATATAGTACTTCTTGACAAAAATTTCTTTCGTTATACAAGAATCTGGTAGCTCCAGTATTTTGTGAAGGAACATCAATTTCCTCTTATCGATTGTGCTTGATACCCTATACAGACCGAGCATTGACTCCGCCATGTCAGATCTGGTTCTTCGAGAGAACCCTTGTATCTTTTTCGCGACATAATGCTGGAATGTTTGAAGGTGTTTCACATCAGCGGTAGTCATATTACTCCAAATCTCTGCTCCGTACAGGAGGATAGGGAGTATAATTTTGCAATATAAACTTGCGGAAACCATTGGATTGACTCCTTGAGGATTGACACCTTGCCCAACCATGGAGAAAAGGGCATTACGGGCTTTTTGAATCCTGTCATTGATACGTTTACTCAGTTTCATGTTCGAATCGTGAGTAATTCCTAGGTGGCTTAAGGATTTTACTTGGGGGATAAAATGCTCGCCATACATAATTCCGACCGCTGGCGGTTGACGCTTTGTGCTAAACACAATGACATTTGATTTGTTCACGTTAATATCAATACACCATGTTTTGCAATACTTGTACACGATATCCGTCATTTTCTGTAAATTAAGGGGGGAAATGGCTGTTAATGATATGTCATCAGCAAATAACGGGTTGCTAACCGTTGTAGACAATACCTTTGTTCCTAAGTTGCTGTCTTGTAGTTCAGTTATCAGGGCATTGATGTAGACCAGATAGAGGAATGTGGACATCACCCCTCCCTGACGTACCCCGCGCACCACGTTGAAGGTATCGGACGTATGGTTAGTATAGCGAATTAAGCAATTTAAATCGGTATAAGAATCACGGATGATTCGAAGGATTTTACCAACGAGTCCCATTCGTCCGAGCTTAAGCATTAGGGATTTATGTCTGACTGTATCGAAGGCGCCTTTTTGATCAAGACTAGCGACATAGACGTCACTCTGACGCTCAACGTTGTAGTACACAGTTTCCTGGACGTTGAACGACGTAGTAATACAACTTAATTGTTTTTGGAAGCCGTGTTGTTGGGGGCATGGGAATTGAATCTTACACAGAGATAAATATGCTTGTATTCGATTCAAAAGCAGTTTCTCAAATAGTTTACTAAAGCACGGAAAAAGAGAGACAGGACGATAGCTAGAAGGGTCAGATTTGTTTTTTCCTTTGCCCTTGTAGATCGGGATAAGAACGCTAGTTTGCCACTTTTTAGGTAACTTTTCGTACTTTAGGATAGAGTTGAACAGTAATGTTAGTATATGTACTATCGGTTTGCCTGCGTGTATAACATGCTCGTTAAGGATACAGTCAATCCCAGGAGATTTACGCTTTTGGAGGATTTTGACTACGCTTTCGATTTCGTCCGTTCTGAATTCGCGTGTAATGGTTTGGACGATTTGACTTCCGCGGGTATTGAAATAGTTACTGAGTTCATTACTTAAGGGGCTGTTAATGGTATCGTCAGAACAAATATTGTCAAATACACGGGCGAAGTATTCGCGAAAGCCGTTAGTTACTTCATGTGTTTCAAATGTACTCTCTCCAACTACTATTTGTGAGCAAGTGTCGAAGTTTTTACCACTTTTCTGACGAAGCAGCTTCCAGAATACCCTATAGTCTAGTTCGGCTGCTTTATTGAGTTGGTCGAAAACTGAGTTTTCGTACATCTCGCGGGCGTGTCTTTCTGTACGCCTAAACGCAGTTTTTGCCTGTTTATAGGACAAGTAAACTTGGGATTGGTCCCTAGGCCTTCCAGATTCGAACCAAATGTTGCGTAGATGAAGCATTTGTGCATACGATTGCTTTACCTCAGAAGACCAATGGGGTTTGGCATGTCTATTGAAGTGACTTGTCGGAAGACTTTTGGAGGCTTGTAAAATGATGTCAGTTAAGCTATCGTTTATAAAGTCTGGCGAATAATTACACGAGTCGCTGCCTGGTATAAATGTTTTTTCAATATTATTTTCTATATGGGACTGGTATACACTTATATTTTGTTGTGTGCATTTATTCCAAGCAATACACATACGTGATTGACTTTCCCTCGGTATAAAAGGGGTGAAAGCGATCGCGAATATTATAGGTAAATGATCCGAAGTTACAACTTCACGTAAAGTATTACGTGCTCTTTTTCTTACGTGATGTAATAATGAAGACGTGAACAATATAATACAAATACGTTATTGATAGCAGTCCATATGCCCATTACAATGACATCTAAATCTAGTGGTGAATATGTGTATATACACAATATATTAACTCTTTCAGCGCCGAATTGTTTAAAGTAGACTCTCCCATGTTCAAAATCGGGCGTCTCCATTGCTCATGTAATAAAAGTTTGGTCTATTTTGATAACTAAAAGGCAAACAATGCTGATTTCAGGTGAGACAGCTCGTTGTGAAAATGCAAGCATATTATCAGTAGTATAGATAAAAGGAGTAAACTGGTATTTCTTTCTGCATTATCAGTGGTATAGATAGAGGAATACACTGGTATTTCTTTCTGCATTATCAGTGGTATAGATAGAGGAATAAACTGTTTTTTCTTTCTGCATTATCAGTAATATAGATAAAAGGAGTAAACTGGTATTTCTTTCTGCATCATCAGTGGTATAGATAAAACAAGTAAACTGTTAATTCTTTCTGCATTAACAGTGGTATAGATAAAAGGAGTAAACTGGTGTTTCTTTCTGCATCATCAATGGTATAGATAAAAGGAATAAACTGGTATTTCTTTCTGCATCATCAGTAGTATAGATAAAAGGAGTAAACTGGTTATTTCTTTCTGCATCATTAGTGGTATTGATAAAAGGAGTAAACTGGTATTTCTTTCTGCATTAGCCGTGGTATAGATAAAAGCAGTAAACTGGTATTTCTTTCTACATCATTAGTGGTATAGATAAAAGGAGTAAACTGGTATTTGTTTCTGCATCATCAATGGTATAGATAAAATGAATAAACTGGTATTTCTTTCTGCATCATCAGTAGTATAGATAAAAGGAGTAAACTGGTTATTTCTTTCTGCATCATTAGTGGTATTGATAAAAGGAGTAAACTGGTATTTCTTTCTGCATTAGCCGTGGTATAGATAAAAGCAGTAAACTGATATTTCTTTCTACATCATTAGTGGTATAGATAGAAAGAGTAAACTGGTATTTCTTTCAGTATTATCAGTGGTATAGATAAAAGAAGTAAACTGGTATTTCTGTCTGCAACATCAGTGGTATAGATAGAAGGAGTAAACTGGTATTTCTGTCTGCATTATCAGTGGTATAGATAAAAGGGGTAAACTGGTATTTTTTTCTGCATTATCTGTGGTATAGATACAAGGAGTAAACTGGTATTTCTTTCTGCATCATCAGTGGTATAGATAGAAGGAGTAAACTGGTATTTCTTTCAGTATTATCAGTGGTATAGATGAAAGAAGTAAACTGGTATTTCTGTCTGCAATATCAGTGGTATAGATAGAAGGAGTAAACTGGTATTTCTGTCTGCAACATCATTGGTATAGATAGAAGGAGTAAACTGGTAGTTCTGTCTGCATTATCAGTGGTATAGATACAAGGGGTAAACTGGTATTTCTTTCTGCATTATTTCTTTCTGCATCATCAGTAGTATAGATAGAGGAGTAAACTGGTATTTCATTCTGCATCATCAGTAGTATAGATAGAGGTGTAAACTGGTATTTCTTTCTGCATTATCAGTAGTATACATGTAGATAGAAGAGTAAACTGTTTATTTCTTTCTGTATCATCAGTGGTATAGATAAAAGGAATACACTGGTATTTCTTTCTGCATTATCAGTGATATAGATCAAAGTACAAAGTACTGAAGGTAGAATTGCGATCGTTTAAGAAGAGATACAGAAGTGCATATATGAATATTTATTTTACCGGTTACCTTCAGGCAAAGTTTCAAGTGTGTAACCCTTTCCAGTGCTGAGATTTTGCCTCAACCTGAAACTTTAACCAAAATGTTGACGAACAGACAGACGGAGAGACAGACATCGCCAATCTATAGACCGGAATTGCTAGAGCAATCCGGCAAAAAATAAAAAATAAATCATCAATTTTAGCAGTAAAATCCTGCCAAGAAGTAATGAATTGAGAAAAAAATGTGCTGAGAGGTCCATAATTTCAAACTTGCTAAGATTTGGTCTGTGCAATGAATGTACAAATTGAAAAATGTATTGTTGACATGTATTTTCTACACCATCATTGTAATGTTGTTTATCATAAATAAAATTATTCTTTTTTTTAAATAAACTTTTAATCAAAATGTGTGTCTCAGTGTTGTCTTCTTCAGCAATTTGACAGAAACAAAGCCTAAATCTGAAATTGTGTCAATGTGTTATTTGTCAACTCTGTCCCATAAGTTTTGCTTGTGATTTGAACTCTCATAAAAAAAGCACGGAAAGGGACAACTTTCCCAACTTTGATTAAATATGTTTTCAATTAAATTGTAAAAAATATTTTTCTTGTTTTTTGAAAGTTTTGTCATTATTATTTAAGACGGACATTATATACTAGAATAGCCAACTGACTATCATTTGAAAAAGTGTTTCTTATTTAAACCTTTCCCACTTGCATACGTAATTGCAGCCGACGACTTTTGAAAACATTGATGCAGAAGAAGAAATTGCTCATAACAAGCTTTCTCCTTTTGCAACAATGTTTTCAACTATATTCAATGATTACACTTCCAATAAATGTGATTTTCTGTATCTTTGCTCAGATTTTTTTTAATTCGTCTGCTGCAGAGTTTTTATATTGTGGGGTGGGTTGTGATTTGTTAAAGGGCAAGCAGGATTGGGAATTGAGTGTTGCACTTATCCTAATGAAACACTCGCCTGCCTGTGCATGTTTTAGCTTAACTTAACTTGTTAATGTTCTTTCCATCATCAACTTAGTCATCTGTTAGTAATCAACTCTATGAACGAAATAATCGCGTCAAAATCTTGAATCGCGTCAAAATCATAACGAACAAACTGTCAAAATCTAATTTTGAACTGTGTAATACAAATTTAGAATAAAAGGATGAATCAGTTATGTTGTAACAACCAATATCCGCGGGTCATTTACCTGATTTTGGCCGAAAGAAATGATCGACTTCTTGCAAGATTTATTCGTTATTCGTTCTGCCTATTATAATCAAAGTATTCTAAACGCTTTATAAACAAGTGATTTAAAGCGCTCAAATCATTTGATGAAATTTGTTTCTTTAGACGCGGACCTTGTCGAAAGCACCTATCCAAAATGCAAACGTCATCGTTAATCGTTGTCGAAGGAATAGATGGACTGAGAGAAAGAGAAAGAAAAGGCTTAGCAATGCATACTATCTTTATGAATAAGGACATGAACGAATATGTATGGACTAGCGCCTAGAATTTCGTACTAGCCGATCCTTCATTCCACTCGCTTAAGCTAGCGGGCGAGTGGATGTTTACATCTCTGCCGAGAGGGAAAAAAGGGTTACAATTTACAAAGGGTAATTGCGCGGTGCAGTGCTATATTGGCGTAGTGATATCTAAATAATTGTGTACACTTTAAATATGATATTTACACTTACAAGACTTGTTATTTTCTATTATAAGCTTGAATAATCGGATTTTTTTTCGTTACTCTATGTTTGCTTTTGTGAGCATTCGTAAATTAGTCAAACAAAAAATTGCACTTAATTGTTGGTGGTGAAGGGCATATACATCACGTGACTTCAAACTCACTATGACTATGGCAGCCTCTGCGCATGCGCAAGTCTACCAATAAAAGGAATAAACTGGTGTTTCCTTCTGCATTATCAGTGGTATAGATAAAAGGAGTAAACTGGTATTTCTTTCTGCATCATCAGTGGTATAGATACAAGGACTAAACTGCTTATTTCTTTCTGCATTATCAGTGGTATAGCTAAAAGGAGTAAACTGGTATTTCTTTCTGCATCATCAATGGTATAGATAAAAGGACTAAACTGGTATTTCTTTCTGCTTCATCAATGGTAAAGATAAAAGGAGTAAACTGGTACTTCTTTCTGCTTCATCAATGGTAAAGATAAAAGGACTAAACTGGTATTTCTTTCTGCTTCATCAATGGTATAGATAAAAGGAGTAAACTGGTACTTCTTTCTGCTTCATCAATAGTAAAGATAAAAGGACTAAACTGGTATTTCTTTCTGCATCATCAATGGTATAGATAAAAGGAGTAAACTGGTACTTCTTTCTGCATCATCAGTGGTATAGATAAAAGGAGTAAATTGGTATTTCTTTCTTCATCATCAATGGTATAGATAAAAGGAGTAAACTGGTATTTCTTTCTTCATCACCAGTGATATAGATACAAGGAGTAAACTGGTATTTCTTTCTTCATCGTCAATGGTATAGATAAAAGGAGTAAACTGGTATTTCTTTCTGCATTATCAGTGATATAGATAAAAGGAGTAAACTTGTATTTCTTTCTGCATCATTAGTGGTAGAAAAAAAAGGAATAAACTGATATTTCTTTCTGTATCATCAGTGGTATTGATAAAAGGAACAAACTGCTTATTTCTTTCTGCGTTAACAGTAGTATAGATAAAAGGAGTAAACTGGTATTTCTTTCTGCATCATCATTGGTATAGATAAAAGGAATAAACTGGTGTTTCTTTCTGCATCATCAGTGGTATTGATAAAAGGTGTAAACTGGTTATTTCTTTCTGCATTAACAGTAGTATAGATAAAAGGAGTAAACTGGTATTTCTTTCTGCATCATCAGTGGTATAGATGAAAGGAATCCACCTGTGTTTCTTTCTGCATTATCAGTAGCATAGATAAAAGGAGTAAACCGTTAGTTCTTTCTGCATTAACAGTAGTATAGATATAGGAGTAAACTGGTATTTCTTTCAGCATCATCAGTAGTATAGATAGAGGAGTAAACTGGTATTTCTTTCTGCATCATCAGTGGTATAGATAAAAAGAGTAAAATGGTATTTCTTTCTGCATTATCAGTAGTAAAGATAAAAGGAGTAAACTGGTATTTCTATCAGCATCATCAGTAGTATAGATAGAGGAGTAAACTGGTATTTCTATCTGCATCTTCAGTGGTATAGATAAAAGGAGTAAACTGGTATTTCTTTCCGCATTATCAGTAGTATAGATAAAAGGAATAAACTGGTATTTCTTTCAGCATCATCAGTAGTTTAGATAGAGGAGTAACCTGGTATTTCTTTCTGCATCATCAGTGGTATAGATAAAATGAGAAAACTGGTATTTCTTTCAGCATCATCAGTAGTATAGATAGAGGAGTAAACTGCTTATTTCTTTCTGCATTATCAGTAGTATAGATAAAAGGAGTAAACTGGTATTTCTTTCTGCATCATCAGTGGTATAGATAAAAGGAGTTAACTGGTATTTCTTTCTGCATCATCAGTAGTATAGATAGAGGAGTAAACTGCTTATTTCCTTCTGCAAAATTAGTGGTATAGATATAGAACTAAACTGGTATTTCTTTCTGCATTATCAGTAGTATAGATAAAAGGAGTAAACTGGTATTTCATTTTGCATCATCAGTAGTATAGATAGAGGAGTAAACTGGTATTTTATTCTTTATTATCAGTAGTATAGATAAAAGGAGTAAACTGGTATTTCTGTCTGCATTATCAGTGGTATAGATAAAAGGAGTATACTGGTATTTCTTTCTGCATCATCAGTGGTATTGATAAAAGGTGTAAACTGGTTATTTCTTTCTGCATTAACAGTAGTATAGATAAAAGGAGTAAACTGGTATTTCTTTCTGCATCATCAGTGGTATAGATGAAAGGAATCCACCTGTGTTTCTTTCTGCATTATCAGTAGCATAGATAAAAGGAGTAAACCGTTAGTTCTTTCTGCATTAACAGTAGTATAGATATAGGAGTAAACTGGTATTTCTTTCAGCATCATCAGTAGTATAGATAGAGGAGTAAACTAGTATTTCTTTCTGCATCATCAGTGGTATAGATAAAAAGAGTAAAATGGTATTTCTTTCTGCATTATCAGTAGTAAAGTAAAAGGAGTAAACTGGTATTTCTATCAGCATCATCAGTAGTATAGATAGAGGAGTAAACTGGTATTTCTATCTGCATCTTCAGTGGTATAGATAAAAGGAGTAAACTGGTATTTCTTTCCGCATTATCAGTAGTATAGATAAAAGGAATAAACTGGTATTTCTTTCAGCATCATCAGTAGTTTAGATAGAGGAGTAAACTGGTATTTCTTTCTGCATCATCAGTGGTATAGATAAAATGAGAAAACTGGTATTTCTTTCAGCATCATCAGTAGTATAGATAGAGGAGTAAACTGCTTATTTCTTTCTGCATTATCAGTAGTATAGATAAAAGGAGTAAACTGGTATTTCTTTCTGCATCATCAGTGGTATAGATAAAAGGAGTTAACTGGTATTTCTTTCTGCATCATCAGTAGTATAGATAGAGGAGTAAACTGCTTATTTCCTTCTGCAAAATTAGTGGTATAGATATAGAACTAAACTGGTATTTCTTTCTGCATTATCAGTAGTATAGATAAAAGGAGTAAACTGGTATTTCATTTTGCATCATCAGTAGTATAGATAGAGGAGTAAACTGGTATTTTATTCTTCATTATCAGTAGTATAGATAAAAGGAGTAAACTGGTATTTCTGTCTGCATTATCAGTGGTATAGATAAAAGGAGTATACTGGTATTTCTTTCTGCATCATCAGTAGTATATATAGAGGAGTAAACTGGTATTTCTTTCTGCATCATCAGTAGTATAGATAGAGGAGTAAACTGGTATTTCTTTCCGCATTATCAGTGGTATAGATAAAAGGAGTTCACTGGTAATTCTTTCTGTATCATGAGTGGTATAGATAAATGGTATAAGCTGGTATTTCCCACCTGCATTTCTCTTATGACTCAACCTAACCCTATGTTTTGGGTACTTGATATAATAGTATTTTGAGTACTAAAATCCTATAGTTTGAGTATCAAATTAGGGTTATAGCCTCGGTACTTCTCGCCTAACTTGGAGCCCGGCAGCGTATTGTTTTATGTTGCGTTGAAAATGATACATAGTGTGATAATGATACATAGTGTGACAATTAAACATAGTGTGACAATGATACATAGTGTGATAATGATACATCGTGTGATAATGATAAATAGTATTATAATGATACATAGTATGATAATGATACATAGTGTGATAATGATACATAGTATGATAATGATACTTAGTGTGATAATGATACATAGTGTGATAATGATACAATGATACATAGTGTGATAATGATAGATAGTATGATAATGATACATAGTGCGATAATGATACATAGTGTGAAAATGATACATAGTGTGATAATGATACATAGTGTGATAATGATACATAGTGTGATAATGATACAATGATACATAGTGTGATAATGATGCGTTGTGTGATAATGATACATAGTGTGATAATGATACATAGTGTGATAATGATACATAGTGCGATAATGATACAATGATACATAGTGTGATAATGATACAATGATACATAGTGTAATAATGATACATATTGTGATAATGATACATAGTGTGATAATGATACATAGTGTGATAATGATACAATGATCCATATTTTGATAATGATACATAGTATGATAATGATACATAGTGTAATAATGATACATAATGTGATAATGATACATAGTGTAATAATGATACATAGTGTGACAATGATACATAGTGTGATAATGATACATAGTGTGATAATGATACATAGTGTGATAATGATACAATGATACATAGTGTGATAATGATGCATTGTGTGATAATGATACATAGTGTGATAATGATGCATAGTGTGATAATGATACATAGTGCTATAATGATACATAGTGTGATAATGATACATAGTGTGATAATGATACATAGTTAGTTTGATAATGATACATAGTGTGATAATGATACATAGTGCGATAATGATACATAGTGTGACACTGAAACATAGTGTGATAATGGTACATAATGCGATAATGATACATAGCGTGATAATGATACATAGTGTGATAATGATACATAGTTTGATAATGATAGATAGTATGATAATGATAGATAGTGTGATAATGATACATAGTGTGGTAATGATACATAGTGTAATAATGATACATAGTGTGATAATGATACATAGTGTGATAATAATACATAGTGTGATAATGATACATAGTGTGATAATGATACATAGTGTTATAATGACCGCCAAAAGTGTTTGTAACCCTTTGACTGCCAAAGACAATTAAAAGCTTTTGAAAACATTGCAGATTCAGGTGAGACAGCTTGTTCTCCTGAAATCTGCATTGTTTGCCAAACTAAGACATTACATTTTACCAAATTTCCCGTTGGACGAAAAATAGAGAGGTCCAATGTTCAACATGGAAGAGTCGTCTTTGAGAAATTTGGCTGTGAAATAGTTAAGACAAACAACTGACAACATAGAAGACTGCAAAACACGAAATGTATTGTTTTATTACGTTAATGGCACCAGCATCTTTCTATGAATTTATCATGTTGTCTAATAATGATATATCTATGTATATATTGTATGATACGTCTCGGCATTCGGAAATCAGTCTGATGACACGATCGTTTATTTACGATTCACCATACATGAGACAAGTCTTGCACTATCTACATTGGCTACATACTACATATTGCATGTAGCTTGTAGTCAAATGCTTACTCAAGCACATTCCACTGTCTAGACTGTGCATCCGAGTGGTTGGTATGCGCGATTATATCAAGACGGTTTGTCACATTCTATCGGACCATATGATATATCGGTATGAGGCCTTTATCTATGGGGGATTGTGGGTAAGTGTCCTAGGGGCAACTTTCAATGGGGAAATATCTGGATGCGCATGTTCCTGAACCATGATGACTTTTTGTCAGCCAAGGTAATGGTAATGCTAATATTTCCCGGCTATGGGTTGCAGATATAAAAACAACGTGTGTCAATTATGTCATATGTTATCTAGTATATATATATATATTATATATGCTTTTTTTCTGTTTTGCTTATGCAAACACATATTGTTTTACATTGATTTAGCGTTGATCATACTTTCAGTCGATACTGCTACGCTGTGAACCTTTTGCATGCATCTTTTAAATTAAATGTTGATACTCCGGAGTTGAAGTAGAAATGGTTTCGGTCTTAATTCATTTAATATATTCACTGAAAATAATAACATAACTATTAATATATGATATGATACAATTTATAGACGAAAAACATGATATGTTTTTTCTCAGACAATGCGCAAATTTTAGTCAAGTGGTTTGCAAAAGATCATTCCGAGTTGTCAAACGAATATCTTGGTGCGTACCATATTGCCAAGCCTCCCTGAAGCAACGGAACAACGTAGCATAGATGTAGAATATAACATAAACAAACGATAGTGCTTTGATGTAAAGTATACGTTACTCGTACAATGGACAAAGGTGAAATAGCAAACAATGGTACGCGAACAATATAATGAACCAATAACGTTTTAATGTTAAAACCATTTTATGTTTACAGTATTTAGTTTAAGAAATATGTTCGAAAGTACTGTATAAAGAAATATAAGTAAATGTATCCAAAGAAACTTGCGTATGCGTAATGAAACGTTGCATGCGATATGCGAATTCTAGTAATTTGCAAATTGCGTGAGTGAATTGGATATCTATATTTGATTACTATATATGTGTTTTTAAAACCAAACTCATTACGCAAGCTGTGATGACATTTAAGTTTAGTGAATATGATGTAGAAATCACTTCAGTCAGGGGCGTAGCTCCCTTTAGGCACTGTAGGCACGTGCCTACACATTTTTTCTAAAAATGCCCCAAAATGCAGCTGCACATCTGTGTAATGTATCGACCAGATCAGCCTGCGCTGTCCGCTGCGCTGCGCTGCTCACCTAATCCGGCCGACACATTCCGTCTAAGGGGGGATAGATAGCGTAGTGATTCCTGAAACAGAAAATCCACAGGAGGCGAAAAGTGTATATCCGGGTACGCTTGTGTGGGTCGATACTTTACGCAGAGTCCACAATGTTCATTTTCTCACGAGACGGCCTACACGTTGATTATTGCCAAGCTACGTCCCTGTCAGTTACCAATTCCATTGACAAGAGTCTGATTGGTATCCGTTGTCCCCCGTGTCCTTTATTGTGACAACATAACAGAACAAAACATCAGTTTATTTACAACACAAGCATATCAGCTCATTGGTGATGGAAATAATTATCATTTAATTGATGGTGTTCAAAGTAAATTGTGTAAGTACATTGTATGCTGATACATGTTGTTAAATAAATGGTCCTCGAATACTGTTTCTAGTTTAACCAAGTTAGTTACTGATATGTATATAAGTACACGAGCGCAAGTTATCAAAGAGTTCTCCTCCGATGTGAGTGGTACCATTTCAAAATAAATGAACATTAACTCCAAAATATTGATGGCTTCGTTCGGGGATGCCATAACTACATCGTGTACAAACTGTAGATTCGGCCTGTTCGAACCAGGCAATCGATACAATTAGTATATATGTCTATATCTGTATATGGACTCCACGAACCACAAACTGATAAGAATACATAAACTTACGTACATAGACATTACCTTTACCATTACCTTTATATATAGTGACATATAGGCCATGGGGGCCGTGTGCGTTTCCAACAAACTTTGTATTATGTTTTAGTATATGCGATACATGTACACAGGCATGCCACTTTAATTAAATATTTACTTACTTACTTTACTTACTTCTATGAGTAAGCGTTCACGAAGATTGTTCAAGCAACCGTGGTTGATAAGAAAACATGGCCTTGAGAGGAGGGATTGAATCCCTCATATGACTATAGAGTAATCAAGACGACACATTAATTGGATCTAGGCGTGGGTAATCAATGGCCGGGCTACTTGTCGCTGCGAAGAAGTAGCGAATGTAAGACTTAGATTTTGCTTTGCTGTGAGGCTTCACAATGTTTCGTTTATTTCAACGTCAACGTTTCATTTTGCTTGTTATTATCCCAAAGGTACAAGTGCTACCGCTTTGCATCTTGGATCATAGGTACAGCGTATTGCCTTTATCACAGTGTATGTTAACATGCTGAATGTGGCCTATTGCCTGGGTAAAATGACATGAATATCAGAGGATTATCAAATGTAACGTTGCTCACACATTCTATAAATAAAACCCTTAAAGATATTAAACGGTTTTTGGGTCAATAACTATTTTTTTTTATAATTGTTTTATATATTTAACTCCCCGCCACGCAACATCTGAGAGTAATATGATGCTTTAATTGTGGCGGCGACAACTAACATTTGTTTTGAGTTAAACGTAAATGTTTCGTTGTATGACTATTTCTTAAAACTTACAAGAGCTTTCAGGATTGAATCATAGTTAGTTATATCGTATGTCCTTTATCACATTGTATGCAGTGAATATATTTTTGGATTGAAAGTATGAGAATTTGTGTGGATTTTGATAATTGGACTTCCCTTATATTTTGTCAGGCTAAATCATTTTGCACACATGTGTCTATTTAGACATGCATTAATGATAAAAGCGGGAGACGGCGAGACATATAAATTCTCGTAATTCTTGTTACGTTAATGCTTTGATCGTTCAGTGCGAACAGTTAGTAGGTTCCTGTTTCCTTTTATCCTGTCGCTAAGTATCTTATTAAAAAATACTTTTACATAAAGGCACGTATATTTTCTAGAGCTTTTGTCATGTAATTGATGTGTGATTATCGTTTTTATATTTTTAACAAAAAGGTTCTGCTTCTTCAGATCATTTAACCATTACCCAAATACAACAAATCTGCAGCAGACGACTTTGAAAAGATATATGATAAAATTTAAAAAATATATATATAACAGTATAATAATTGAATAAAGTTGAAAACACTGTGGCAAAAGGAGAAATTGGTCGTTTTGAGAAATTATTCCTTTTGTCACTGTGTTTTCAGAAGTCGTCTGCTGCAGAGGCGTCAGAAAGCGTCTATATGTGGAAAGGGTAAGGATTTAAATTGTCCCCATTTATCATAAATCTGCAGCAAACCACATCGAAAACAACCGCACACAAATGAGAAAATTGAAAGTTTAATTATTGGATATGGCTAGTAAACGGACTGTTGTGTTAATAAAGCAAACGGAATATACATATTGTATTTGTTAACCTATTTCCCACGTACAATAAATCTGCAGAAGAAGACTATGAAAATGTTTAGGCAAAACTATTGAAAATGTCTATAAATGGAAGTATAATTAGTGAATAGAGTCGTGTGGAAAACGGAGACTTTGGTTATTATGAGCTAATACTTTTTTTTTTCACAATGATTTGACATTTGCAGATGTTTAACGCGTACGTTGGTGGGAAAAGGTAAACAGGATAACATTTTTTATCAATTCAATTTGGCATAAAATATTCATTCCAGCATTCCGACTTTATTCTGCTTTGACGCAAGATACGTAGATTTTTTTTTGTCAATTTCAGAAATAGTGTAATTACAAATCGTAAACATGTCAAATATTTATTTTTAAGATACGTTAATTGTAATGCAATTAAAGAACAGTATACTGAAGTTAAATTTTATATCCTTTGTAGACATTTTCAAGTGTGTGTAAGCTGCTCTCGAACGCTTGTTGTCACTGATTTATAAATGTAAAGTGTTTAGCGATATAATTCAGTACATGTAAAATGCACTAAATAAATACAAATCTGGCTTTAACTGAAAACTCGCATTATTATATTAAGCATCACAATGCAGTTACGCCCTTTGTGTCATTAAGTATTTCGCACAACATTTGAGACTGAAGTAATCCACGCTTAAAATGGTTTTGTATGTTTTATTACGTATTTACGAGCGTAGAAAATTTTATGATAATTGAAACAGTAAACAACACAATTGGTTTTCCGTCGAGAGCTGACTCCGATAACAAGTTTATATTACAATCACAGTCCGCCCATAATAGTCTGAGCCGTCCCGTGAGAAAACCAACTGTATTGCCTCTGCGTAATGTATCGATCCAGATCAGCCTGCGCAGTCCGCGCAGACTGACCCAGGCCGACACATTCCGTCTCAGTGGGATAGAGGTAAAGAGTAATGGTTCCTGAAACAGAAACTCCACATGAGGCGAAAAGTGTATATCCGGGTAAGCCTGTGCGGCATGCTTAGGCTTATCCGTGTTGGTAATTTACGCACAATTTTGGTATTCGTTTAATCCTTATGAGGTTAAAATGGATTAACCCACGTATTTAGTTTTCAGCAACATTTATTTCTGTGGCCAAGCATAATGCTCGTTTAATCCTTAGTCCACTGTAGTAACCTTTATCAACGTGTAGACGCTTTATGACGTATTGGTACAAGACAAATTTTGAAATCATTGTTACTAAAGAAGCCATTACTTTTTTGTCACAAGAATTGCAACTCTATTCAATAATTCAAAGTTATTTTTACAGAGAGTTTCCATAGTGATGCCTATATCATTTTAACATGTGTTGTATGCGGGAAAGGATTAATGTATCATCCCTGAAGTTCGTACGTGTACGGGTCCTTACGAGATATCAATAAAGGGTATCGAATAGTGTAGAACAGGATTAGATTATAAGATCATGCACGTCAATCTTGGTCTTCATTGTTTGAAATTGAAGTTTTTGACTCGTGCATAAGACAGTTCGGAAATGTTGTTTAAAGTAGAGTTCATAGGGTTAAGTGTTGGTTACAAATACGAGAAAATGATATCGTATTTTGATGACACAGTGCCGTTGAAAACATGTTTACTCGTATATTAAATATTACAATTTCTGAACGTTTCATTCCCTTTTTTAATTGAAATATATTCACAAAGCAATAACATGTTTTTCCCATGTAAGATTTCGTCACATGTAAGGACGTAAATTAAAAATGTCAAAATATATTTTGCAAGAACTGGTTTCGTTTGTGCATGCTGAGATTTAACTATATGGCTAAAAGTGCTTTTCATAATGAAGAAAGTTTAAAAACATACACATGTATATACTGATGTACCAATTAATAGAATTAAAAAGAAAATATTGATCGTACTGTAGTGTGACTAGTGTCACTACTCAGGATGCTTTTATTCCATGTATTATATGACCTATAGCTATTTTTAAGTGAATCACAAACACTGTGTATACATGCCACGTGTACAACAGTCGTTTCATAATTGAACTTGTATTCAAACAGTTTCAACTTGAAACGTCTAATTGTATATTAGTTATAAATGTGCTTCTAATTATTTTAGTTTATGTATTATAATTAAGGAAAGTCTATGGCGTAGTTCTCCTTAATTTGCTGAACTTTACAAATGAGATACAAACGACATGGACGTATAGAGACATAAATGACTGATCGAGAACATTCAAAACACTTTAAAAGTTGCAATGTATCGAAAAAAGTAACCCTTCTCCGGGTCCTTGTATAACCGGAATGGAATTAAATTGTAAAAAATAACTGTCAATTACACTCTGCAACTTTGTCAATAAAACGTGCTAGCACAAGCCGTAAAATGTGTAATAATACAAATTATGTCGGCACTATTTTAACAAATGAACAGAATAAATAAGCATCGATTTACGAAAGCCAACCGTAAGGCATTTGCGATTAGTGTATAGAGAGATAAGCCAGCGCATATACACAGTCTACAAATGTCTACACTGTTCGTCATAGTCATAGTTCAAAACAAATCTCATAAAACAATATACATTTTGATTTGGAACCTTTAGCATAGATGCAGAGATATGTCATTGTTCAACACACATGTTTTATTTACTCTAAGGTTCGTATTCCTAGATATGGTTTTATTCGCTTTTACCAAGGTGTTTTAAAATTCGTCTGCTGTAGATCTGTTGCATGTGCGAAAAGGTTAAATGGTTTGTATGTGTAGTATTTGACCGAGAGTAAAAACGGCATTCATTGTGTAATACAAAAGATCCCGGCACGCAGCGTTCCTCCCTGTCTGAAAATAAATGGTATTTGGATAATATTGCAGACAATAAATGTCGACTTTTGTCTGTAACAGACACGCAATAAAATGAATGATGCGCTTGGAGTTGGTATGATGTTGTTTTTCCAAAACGATAGCTCGTATATAACGTTATCGAACCCCAGACCAGTCTGTTATGTGTCACAGCAACATATTGTGCCAATATATGGATTGTTCAAGCCACTGTTTTTACTTTCTCATATGACAATGACACTGAAAAATGTTTATTCAAAAGTACTTAGGCCACCGGCCAATAACACCTAACATTATATTAATACATTTATTATATTCTGAAAACTGGCCCAAAATCTATAATATTTCAACAGCATGTATACGTAGTGTGCTCATTGTCTTATTAGCAATGGGTTATTAGATGGTAGTAACTTGTAGAAACTAATAATGCTAGTACACGATTTATACCAGGGGAAAAAGAACAGCTGTCTGATTTCATGGATCTTTTCAAACTGCAAAAATAAAGGATATTCAAACTAATGTTATGATTAATTCTTTGCAAACAGTGCCACTATGCCTAGTAGTTATGTATAATGTTAAAAGAACAAGCGTCTGTCTTTCATGTTCAATGTTACAGCCTTTCTACCATCTTCAGTTTCCGTTAACTGTTAACAATCTAGTCAATGGCGAACAATGAATATGGACATCTCGACGATAGGTCCGTTTACATTGACATAAACCGAGTGTATAACATCATTGTTAAAATCGTGTAAAATTGAATATGAACGCAGAGCTCTAGATAAGGAGCGTTCTTCATGCTCTAAAATCCCACAACGTGGGTTTTTTAATGAGTGCTAAGAGAGATATTATATAAGAAAGAGACCTAATTACTCCTCCTAATATAGTCCTCTGTGTACGATCAGTCGATGTTTACATTTGTTCGTCCTCTGCTTTTGAGGCATTTACTGTTTTTGACACTAGTAAAGTCACTGTACATTTCGGATCTCGGTCAAATATCATTTCGATGAAGACCTGATTTCTTAAAATAGATGCTACAAACAACAGCTGATGCATGACATCAAACAGTATCTCCCTAAACTAATCGCAGGTGCTTTACAGTGTGTTTTGTGTTGCTATTTGAGTACAAGTGAATTCATATAGCCAAAACATAATTCATATCACCAAAATAGTCCACAGAAATAAATACAATACAAAGCATTTTATAAATTCCGTACACATTTGCCTATTGTACGTTTACAAACAATAATGTGCAATAAACAAACGAAATCGTCTTACGACAGTTAGTAAACATAAACAACTAGAAAATATAGTAATTGTGTCGAATATTTCGCGAAACGCTAGAATAGCAACGGACAAGTAACCGTGATTGCGATCTCGTTTCCGGAAAGAACAATGTTCACAGAAACTGGTATCCCGTACACAAAGGGCGCCATTGATTGCTGGACACAAACGGGTTTTCTTGGTGTCTGTGTTTGAATGACCTTTTATTATTACAGACGATAAAAGTCGATTATCTGCTGCACCTCACACGCAATTTGGCGTCTCTTGCATGGTTTCCCCCGAAAAATGAATTAGATAATTCCAATGCAGGCTGACGCGATCTATAGTTTCTATGATTTATGTAGTATCATCAGATGAAAGAACAAGTTGTGAAGTTATTATTACTGTTAACAAGAATTTGCCACAACTTAGGCGCGAGTACTGTTTGATGATCCAGATGGTTGATATCGAGAGTGATTTATAACGAACATAGGTAGTACCTTTAAATAAGAAAATTCTTTACATTCAGTATGGAAAACAATATGCTTTACATTCTTCACTGAATAAGCTGGTTAAAGTTACGTTAACAATTATATTTCAGGTTACATGATTTATAACGGACAAAGGTAGTACATTTAATTAAGAAAATTCCTTACATTCAGTATGGAAAACAATATGCTGTACATTCTTCACTGAACAAGCTGGTTAAAGTTACGTTAAAATTATATTTCAGGTTGAATGATTTATAACGGACAAAGGTAGTACATTTATTTAAGACAATTCCTTACATTCAGCATGGAAAACAATTATATTGAAGGCTGAATGAACTTGCTTCACAACCAATGCAAAATGTGGAGCTTTTAGCTTTAAATGAATCACGATGACATATCAGCATTCCTCGCTGCCAGTTGCATATGCAAAGGCAAAGTTTGGAAAATCCAATATAAATGAGAGTACATGTATTTGGAAGCATTGTGCTAAAAGGATAAACTTCAGATGTGTCAGCAAGAGTATGCATGTTAGAAATGGTTGGTTTGATCCAACACGATGATTAAAGTTTACCGCTGAAATAACTACATTTATAACTACATTAATAACTACCCGATAGTGGTGGTGATAAATGCGACATACACCAACTGTAACATATCTAAAGGGGTGTAGGTTTTATGTGATACACAATAGGAATATCAAGCAATATACACTATCCTTATATATGCATTCATCAAATACATGGTCTGTTAAGTAAATTATTTGTTACGAGGCATGTATGTTGTCTGTGTTAGAGTATGATATGTTTGATCTCAGCAGTTGTAACGGAATTTAATGAGACGTCAGCTAAATGAAGGTCTTCTGTTTGTATTCATTTGGGTGTATTCTGAGGGACTTAACACACCAAGCGCTCGGCGCATGCCAAGTAAAAGCTGTACTCCTTGCAGGATGACGTCCGAGGAATATATCCTTTTGTATGTGTTACTCCACAAACACCTATCTGCTGTATGCGACTTTAAACACCATTCAAGTGTTGTTAACATCTAATAAACGGCTTCACGCAATACTTGCAAACAACATTGCCAGCCAAATAGCAGACTGAACAGTGGTGCAAGATAAACTACGTTTACATTGAATTATTCTTATTAATCCATTATAAGAACCTGTTACAATCGAGTTCGATGGCTGCAGGATTCAGGCAGAATAAGGATAAATCATAGGTGCCTTGCACGCTAATAACATAAAAAACAGAAAGTAAAAGAAATGAAAATCTATTATATATAGACAAGGGCTTCCTCAGTCAGGTTTGACCCATGTTCGCATTTTAGTCCATTACCAAATAATTTGACCTGTAAGATTTCACCGTTATCGTTGTGTCTTAAAGTCTGGTGTTCGTAAAGCAATCGGTTGCGAATGAAATACTTGTGACCAGTGTTTAGAGTAACCATTTAGCTACACGCTGACCCATAATATGTTATTCAATCGTCGGTTTTTTATTTTTTATCAGACGAAAATGCATACATGGGTCAAAGTTTGTTTGAAGAGGAAGATGCATCCCTTATGTATATATAAATATATGATAGTATGCATTTTTATTTTTAAATAGCGAGCCAGATCCCTATTGCATAAATTAGTATTTGAATACACGTATATATATCCTTATTTTCTTTCCAGTTTTGAATTTGTCTAATCAGGGCTACAGAAACGTAGCATATTTTCTTAAAAAAGAAATAATTAAATTAAGCATTTGTACATGTGTGTTGCTTAAATATTTTAAATTAAATCAAACAAGAACAGAATGGAATAAAAAATATCTTTCACTTGATGTGAACGAGACAAATACTTATCTTAGATGTTCACTGATAAAAGCAAAACCAAATTTGAAAAAAATGATGGCGTAAAATTATCCCTTTTTCTTCGATTAAAAAAAAGCAACTCTCTGAACAACAATATGGTAAATACCCAATTCACTAAACAGGTTATCTGTAGCCATGTATCTTACTTAATTTCAACAAACGTCGACAATTCAAATAATATGTGAATTCGCTAAGCATTGGGGTCAGCAAATGGCTGCGTCTTTCGTACGCAGTAAAACAATGTTATTTATGGACTGTACTAACCAACGCTGTACAATATAATGAAATAAATGATGGGGGTCGATAAGGTCGTCTGGAATATATTACGGGACTTTTATTATAACAGATGTAAGGGCATTACATAGATTTCTGGATGTATGGTGTATCTTTATGAGTAACGGTTTTGCAGTTACAACTGACATTTCTGAACATGCAAGGTTCGTTAAAAAACATGTGGAAAATCAGCCAGTTGCTTGGGAAGATTGTTGTGTGGAGTACTGGTGTGTGAAAACCAGGAAACATTATGAGTAGGTGAACTGGCCGCCGTGATATGACTGAGAAATTGTTAAAAACGGCGTTAAACCCAAATCAATCAATCAATCAATCGTTAAAATAAAACTTGCCTATCAATTAAGAGCAATGATCTATATGAGCCGTTCCAAGAGAAAACCAACATGATGGACTCTGCATAATGTATCGACCCAGATCATCCTGCGCACACCGCGCATGCTAATCTGGCCGACGCATTCCGTCTCAGGGGGATAGAGGTACAGATTAATGATTCCTGAAACAAACACAAGAAAAGTGTCTGTCCTGGTTACCTGTGCTGCATGCTAAGGCTGATCCGGGTCGATACTTTACGCAAAGTCAACCATGTTGATTTTCTCGTAGAACGGCTCATATACAATTTATACACCGTCTGTTGGGATGATTTTTTTTTTATTCCAAGCGGACCGACTCTTTTTAGCTTAACTGTGATTTTGGCATGATTTTGGCATGAAACACACGACATACACGGGACGTTAATGGACCAGAATCAGACACTGTATCGTACAATATATTGGCTGGTCTATGCTCAAGATCATTGTGGACCGTCTCTTTTTAGCATAACTGTGATTAACATACGACATTTCTGCAGCAGACGACTTTGAACATATGTTTTCAGAACATAGAAAATCTCCGTAATTGAATGGATAACCTATGACAAAAAGTGGAAAACATTGTGGCAAAAGGAG
The DNA here is from genome assembly GCA_031761405.1 of Serripes groenlandicus. Taxonomy (NCBI): domain Eukaryota; kingdom Metazoa; phylum Mollusca; class Bivalvia; order Cardiida; family Cardiidae; genus Serripes; species Serripes groenlandicus. Next base: position 128,416,661 of record JASEVX010000004.1, on the reverse strand, counting down.
AAATTGCACGTTCTGTGCAATTTCTTCTTTTGTCACTACATGTATGTTTTCAAAAAGACGTCTGCTGCAGAGGCGTCAGAAAGCGTCTATATGAGGGAAAGGGTTAAAACGGGCAAACTAGTAACGAAAAAGGTCAAACACAGACCGATTGTCCGTTTTTTATATGCAGCGTTCTCGTTTGAAGGATGTGCGATGTCGTGACGAAGGAGCGGTACTTTAACGTACTGATGTGTATAATTGAACAGTTCTTACACTGGCGGGGGAGACACCTTGAATATACACTGTGTACTACATACATGAATGTGTGATTGCTTTAGTCAACACTTACTACAGACATTTTCATTCTAAAATACGCGACGCTCATACAATGAATGTGTTATATTTTGTTTACCATATTTACTGAGCCTGTTGTGCTACGGTGTGAGATAGAACAAAAAAATCAAAGCGCTGAAAGCGCTGATGGTATAGGGGCATATGTAAGTTGAAAATATATGGCATAGTTAATATGGACATACATTGTTGAAGCAATAAATCATCGACCTTAAAACAAACCAAGCCAAATAGTTTTGAAACATCACAGATTGCCTGCCAATAACCAATACCTCATTTATCAAAGTGTGACCCTTATATTGTATAAACAAAATAAATCACGAAGGACAAAAGATTGACAAAAAACTGAGCATCGACCGTTAAAATATTTCCAGTTCAGAAAACAGACCGTTAAAATATTTCCAGTTTAGAAAACACTAAAGATTCACACTGTATATTGGAATCATGCTCATAAATGAAAGACAATCGAAAGCATGCTAGAGGTATGTCTCTTGTGCACTGCACATATGTACATGTGGCTGATTAGTTTCCTATACACGAAGTATTATATTGTTTCATTGAACATCTATTGAGACAATGACCGATGAAATATATGAACAAAAAGAGTTTATACCTAAAATAACAGATCAGATTTGTTTTCGAAATATTGCATTTTACGACTTTGAAATGGATCTGCTAAACCGAAACAAAGTTTTGAACCATTAATGCAAACCATAAAGGACACACGGAGGGGTGGATGAACAGACAGTCAGTCGTTCCGGACAAAGTACGAAGCTTGGGGAAGCACTCATTAACGAACAAGAGCATTTCACGGAACGCATGTGTTGCACGCGAAAGTCATATCATATGTGAGAACATGGAAAGAAAAAATATACACACTCCAAACACAGCATGCTAAAGTGTTGGTAATGGTGCACTGCACATCTGTTGGTTATAAGTTACATACAAACCAAGTTTTAAATGGATACAATGGAAATTAATTGAGAAAATGGCTGGACTAAATAAGGAAACATGGAGATTACTAAAATAAGCAGACGACTAGAGTTATGTACCTAGTATTTCGCCGTTCTCCTGATCACACGGTATAAGTGTGACCACTTCGAAATGAATCTGCCAAACAGAAACAACGTTTTGACCAATAAATGCAAACCATGACAGACGGACAAATGCACATTCCGGCAGACAACCAGCCGGACGCCGGAAAATGCCTTCAAGATTTACAGACAGAGACATCACATACTATATTGATTACAGAAGACTGGTTCTATGCATCAAATCACGTCTGTGTTTAGGAAAGGGTTAACATGTTATGGTATTTGTAATGTATTTGCAGTTTAATTGAATCTCCGAACCCGTACATGGTTAATTGACAAAAACCTATTTAGACTACATTTCTAGTTTATTTGACATCTAGGAATATATTACATGTTGACATGTGTATGTTGAAATTAACTAACAACACTGGCATTGAGGTCAATCATATGTCAGAGTGTATTTCATTCATTGGAACTATTTTGTCTCATTAATTAATGCAAGCGGATTGTTGTTCGTGATTCGATTATAACCAATAAAAACTAGATTTTCGCGGAGGAATTCGATTGTGAAGCTTTGTTGCAGCCGTAAGTCGATTTTTCGAAAGCAGGCTAGAAATGGGATCCCAAAAACCGGTAAAGTTAGTGTATTCGTATATATTTAACATACGCAATATTTCAGCTGATATTAATAACTCTCGTTGTCTGTTTCCTTTAAAAGGTTAACCAGTTTTCGCACTTTGAGGAAAATCCCAAAGGGAGAACATATTCACAATTGGTGTAAGAGGTCGAAGCGCTACCACTGCCTTCACATACAGTTATTGTAAAAGAGCAGACTAAACTGTTGCTGAACATACGAGGGTATAGCCATGGGCGAACTCATTTTTTTAAATACCGTTAATGTTACTTGGTATATGCAACCGATTAGACGACGACGATTTGTTTCAATATCATACAAATCATATTTCATTTGAATAATATTTAATATAAATTATCGGCAATGTCCATGTATCTATATTTAATGAGAGCATGCGAGGTAGGCAGTAGAAAAGGTTAATAGAGGTCGTGACAAAACAGCTCTACTTCATCACACACACGCGTGTTTAATTAGACAGTTGCTACGTTTCAAAACGTATTTGGGAATAGATGAGAATAAATTGGATGTTCGCCTGTCTCGAGAACTTAACCCTAATTGTCATAGCCTACGATTGGGTCTAGTGGAAATATTTGTTCAAACAATCTTCATGGTTTATTAATGATGCCTCGCAAATCATCGTTATGATAAATGCATTAACTTGGCTTATATGCATATGTAATTCTCAAAAGCGAGCATTTGTCTCATTTAATAATCCTGTATTTGATGATTTCAGTTGTGTTCTGTTTGATTCATTGGGGTGAATAAAGTTTTCTGTCTGCCGTTTTTGTATTTAAAGGCATATATTGAACTGTTGAAATCCTAACCTGTCATGTGTTCCCGTGGGATATCTTCCCGGTTTTTATTTCTTGCTACATGACTTTCGCACTAGGTTGTCGCACCTTTTAGATAGTTTAATCATCATTATTTGTTGGTAGGCGATTCCTTATTCCTATCGTCATTTCCTTGCCGAGAAACGTTTAACTTTAAACTATACCATAAATCTTTCTTCAACTGAGCTCACACAAGCACGCCTTCATATCGAAACAAATTTCGTATATATTAATGTGTAATAGTTTCGTTAAAACAAGAACAATGTGTTTAAATTTCACCGATCATGGTGATATATAAACTGTGTGTGTGATTAATTTTAACATTTTTCTAAGAACATATTTATAATTCCGATATATTTAGAAATCATGTGATGCAGGAACTACCTGTAATCGATATGCACAGTCATGTCATCCAGACATTGAAAGCTCTCGATAAAGGGAGGAATTAAAGATAATCCGATCCGATTCATAATCGCTTTTTCAAACAAACGCGCGCGCAAGTGACGTCACTTTATTTGGACCAAGTCGTACACAGGACTGTGCAGTGATCCTGTATAATACAATTACTTAAAATCGGTCAGACATAAACGGAATGGAAGGTTGCCTATAAGTAGAATGTTATTATAGTGTATTAGGATATCATAATCCTCATATTCTTAAAGGCTAGACAGTTCTTATCAAATCACCCTACCTCGTCTTCCAAATGTGACAGCCTAATACAAACCAAAAACGTTCTCAAAATAATAACGTAGTTTACCTTATTAATTCATGTTGAAATAAATAATTTTTGTTAGCAATGTTTGGCATTATTGTACAATATGTCGTAACATGATTGTTCTATTATTAAAACACACTATATCTGGAAGATATCCTTTACACACACACACAGGATTTAAGTATGTATGTGTAGGTGGGGCTTCCATACAGTTACATATCGAGAGCTTGGTGTGAACCAGTTGTTACTAAAACCTTATCCTGATTTAGGGGCAATTTCGACCCCTTTGTAAATAATGCAAATTTAGTTGCCATTCGTCTTTCTGAGCAATGGCACCTACATTTCCATTGTTTACCAAGAAAAAAAGATGCAACGCTTATAAAGACTTTATGGCTAGGTGATTAACTTTGGTAAAACAAATATAGTTACAACCGTTTAACGCCAAGCCCTCGACATCTCTGTTAAGATACATAAATCATGATACATTAGCGAGACACTACTTATCCTTATCGATTAAATTAGAAACAATTTTAACGAACTAATTAAAACGGCAAAAGTAACCCGTCTCTTTTACACTATATAAAACTGCTATGTTAACATTTGTAAGACAGCGTCAGTAGATTTTCCTTACTTTTGACAGCATGTAGAGTGGATTGACATTGAAATATCATAGAACATTGCAACATCTGGGAACTATAGCATATTAGGACACCGCCAGCCACCGAAGTTAAGGGGGTAAATACCCGTTCCACGATGTCTGTCTGTTTGAATGTACGTCTCCTGACGAAACGGTTTCTGGCCCCTAAAGCATTCAGTATTCAAATAACGAGGGTGTGTTTCCACACGTTGACATCAACAGTCAAGGTTACAACCGAACACCTCAGAAAAGATATCTACTTGCTAAGATGCCACCCATCGTATAATGACCAATGCATTGCCCAAGATAATTTTATTTTGTCGTTAGGATACATAGGTACACGCTCAATGTAACGTTTTACTTATGTTGCTAATGGAGATAAATTAGGAATTCCTCTAGATTTGAAAAAGAGATGAGATGAATATGCTCGTTTTAAAAGTTTATTTTTGAGGCGTCAAGTGTCGTGTAAACATATCAGAGAACTATTTGTCTTTTTCAGAAGCCCTTCGTGTACATCAGCAGACATTTTAGCAAATGATATAGTATTTATTTGTACCAGGTTCTTGTTTCAGGTTCTTACTTATTTGTACTAGGTTTTTGTTTATTTGTACCAGGTTCTTATTTATTTGTACTAGGTTATTGTATATGTGCTTGTTTCGGTGGCGATTATTAGCAGTTTCATCATGTTTAGATCGACTGGTTGTAACCCAGTAGACCTCACGTCGTGGAAACTTGTACGTCGTGAGTGTAAACGTCTGTCCGTAAGTGATTCATTGTTTGCTTCAAACGACTTCTCCTCTGCAATAACTAGTTCAATTGGAATGAAACTTCACAGGAAGCATCCTTTTCGTTTCGTTTCCTAAAATTCCTTAAAATGTGTTTATCCATCATCAATTCTTCTGGTTTACATGGCAACCGAAATAAAAAAAAAACATTAAAATTCTTTTCTTGAAATACAAACTTTTTCAAAATATCGTCGCAATAAAAGTATTCTAATTTTTGTTAATATGTTTAGTTTATTATGTTGGGTGTATGTACATGTATCCACTGAGTTACTCGCTGTCATATATATGGCGATTTGAACAGCACCAGGCTTGTTATGAATTTTAGCTTACTCCTTAAATTGTTATTACTTGGTCAGTGGCTCGAGGCGATTTCTTTAATATGTATTACCAAAACACAGAGGACATGATGATACCAATGACATGATAATATGTTATACACATAAGGCCTCCTTCCCATTACAATAACAATGTATGTTGATATGATAGACCATGCCTTGACATTGAGTATGCCACTGACAGAAGTAATCTCAGTTGCTGTCATAGTCAATACTAGCATTCAAAAGGATTGCTGAAACTCATTGTCTACAGCTATAAGAAGCCGTTCAGGTACAAGTCCCAGATATGCAAGCAAGGCGCTGACAATTCGTACTTTTGTTGAATATTAGGTTAAAGTGTTAATTTAGAATGAGCTAGGTATTGTAGTTGTAACTTATCAGAACGTGTGTTATTTCCATGATCTTTACTCAACAACAACGGAATCATAACTTGCATATGTTCAATTGTAAAGTTGTTTTTCATTGTTTAATTTAAAGTTAAAAACACTGTCAACTTGTGTCACATATAGTGTACATAATCTGTTCTGAGAATAAAATGATCAACTCATAACATGTACTTCGGGGTTTTAAATCGAAGAAAATGATCGCAGTCATTCTATAAAAACGGAAATAGTGCAAAGCAAGTAATCCTACGCCTTTGCCACCAGACAGTATCATGTAAATGAAGACTGACAAAAGTATCACGTTCATTGTTCCGCAATCAAACGAAGCCATTAAAACATTGGGATTTGAGATATATATCTTTGGTTGGATGCCATAATTTGTCCTAAATAACGTGCCATAACTAAACGTGCTTACATCAAATACCAGGGGAAACCTAAAGCTACAACGTGCGGTATTATGGCCGTACACATGTGGCGCTATGAAATGAATGTGTATAATGTATTGAAAGACAAAATAGCATTGAAAAGCAAGTTGGCAATTGCTAAAACTTTATACCAGCTTCTCCGGTGCATTTCAAGTTATTATCTACGGGTAATTAGTGAGCCATTGTTGAAAAGCAAATCGCAAAATATGTATCCTTCAGCAGTATCCCCCGACCACCGACCGTTCTGTTCAACGTTGTACGAAGATACAGTGGGCGAAATATACTTCATTTTAACCTTCGTGTGTATTTCGAATCACTCGTTTCAGCTTATTTCGTTTTGCAAGTGAATGATTTGGTTGTTGACATTAAACGTTAATGGTTGACAAATGCAAATTACCTTTGAACACGTACACAGTTTTGGCTTTCCCCCTTTCCATCAGTTTTTCCCTCGCCCAACTGACTGTGTGGCCTGCCGCACAATCGTATCCATTTCCTGGCCTTCCAGGTTTAGGAAAAGGGATAAAATGAATTCCATTCCTCAGACGATCTGGATACCTACTATCGGTAGTACAGGTTCCTCAGCAACACCGTTTAACCATAATCAACACTTTTTTTTAAAAACTACGACATTTCTGAAAGTGTCGGGCAAAATGGCGGCGCGTCCTTAGTTTCTAGAATCGCGCGATCTGATTGGCTAACGTCAACTGTCAATCAAAAGTCGGCGATCCCACAATTGGCAAACGATTTCTGCATGTATACATGTAACTGTTTATTGTATATGTAAACATTACCAGTCATTAACTCAATTTCAACATAACAGTTATGCTATTCATTTCATCTAGCCGTGCTACTTGATAATCATCCGTTGTGAACACGATCTCGGTAAACATTTAACCCTTTCCCTCATATAGACGCTTTCTGACGCCTCTGCAGCAGACGGCTTTTTAAAAACATAGTAACAAAAGAAGAAATTGCACAAAACGTGCAATTTCTCCTTTCGTCACAATGTTTTCCACTTTTAGTCATAGGTTATCCATTTAATTATAGAGATTTTCCATTATTTGACAAAATATGTTCAGTGTCGTCTGCTGCAGAATTGTCGTATGAGGGTAAGGGTTAAACGAGTCCATGTCTCATTGCAGTCGCATTTATGCCATATTGTTATACAAAAGTACGGGGCATGTACGTATTATGATATATATCGACATTAACTCGAGACCTCCCGAAGGGCGTTTTACATGTAGTGGAACTCTATTCATGAACGACATGAAATATTACTCGACTCCATGATCTTCAGACAATAATTCGACATTTATTGTCTACAGTCGTCAGGAGTATCGTCATTGTCTGTCCCAGAGCTCCAAATAAAGAGGGTTATTCAGATCTTTCTCCCACAATATCTCTCTTATTATCCAACTAATCCATATGATGTGGGTACTCAAAAGAATCGTCTCACTGAAACAATTCTTTTGAGTACCCACAACATAGGGTTTATAGGTCAAATGACGAGTTGAGAACATGCAAAACGCCGCTTATCTAGAGCTATGAAGTTCAAACACTGTGAAATATTAATATTGGTGTAGCGGTATAGACCTGAAAACTCCATTTCGTTTTGGTTGTGATCAAACGAACGTTTCGAGTTTCTCATTCCCTGGTGAGTATTGCTATTATATAATCAGGGATTTCGAAGTATCTAGACAACGATGCTTGACTTATACAAGGATTACCAATAGTATAAATACGTGTTGATAATAAATGGTGAATAAAATAAGGTTGGAATAAACGCCATTTTTGGAAATTAAATTTTAGATTTAAAAGTTAGGTTTGGTAGATCAAACTGTAACATATAATTACTTCGAATAAAAGATCAATGTTCCAGTTATAGACACGACCGGTCTGACTTTATTTTAGTTAATATGTTATTACAAGAACGTTGGAAAGGTGTTTAAAAAGGAACACTTAACATGTAAACGAGTATGGAATATACATGTGCACAGTAAGAACTATTGAAACTGTATATCTATGTATGCAGTTATACGCAGTCATCACAATTCAACGGGTATATTGGAAAAGTATAATATTCTTATCATACTATTAGATATATTGAGGGCTTGGCGTGAAACGGTTGTAACTAAAATTGGTATTTTTTTACCAAGGTTAATCGCCTAGCCATAAAGTCTTTATAATCGTTAAATAATTGTTCTTGGTAAACAATGGAAATTTAGGTGCCATTGCTCGTTTTGAAAGGGGTCATAATTGCCCCTAAACCAGGATTTTCAAAATAGGTTTTTAGTTACAACCGTTTCACGCCAAGCCCTCGATGTTATATATATAAATCGCCGTATTAACAGTGTATCATTCACATGCGGATATAACCGGGTACATAACACATCGTCAGTGTGTAACCGTTATTCTGACATTGGCGATCCAATTTTGAATTACATATATACCCATACAGTGCATATGTATAACTGTTGTTGGTTAAATGCAAAATTTGAAGAATGACGTTTTATTTTGAAATTGCATAAATACGCATAGAGTTTGTATCTTATTGTCGTTGGTTTGGTAGATGTTTAAATGAATGTCGATGCAATTTTGAATTGCTAACATACCCTTTGTAGTCTGTATATGTATTGTTGATCACCTTTACAATGTTGAATATATTTAAAATTGAATTCATGTTTTAAATTCGAATAACATTCGTACCCATGGAGTGTGTATATGTATTGCTAATATTTCTAGAACACAATTTCTTGATTTTGAAAACATACAGCATTTGTATATTTTAAAACTTGTATAACAAATGCGACAACCGCAGTATTATAGTTACCATTTGTTATGACTGGTACAATCTTGAACAGCTAGTCACTGGAATCAACACAACTTAGACCTAGGACTCATTTACATTACATTTACCTACGCCTGTTTAATTAAAATTGATTACGTCAAACTGTGTTATTAGTTTACTAACCAGAAGTCATTACCATGCATTGAGTGTGCCACTGACAGAAGTCATCTCAATACTGAAACATTTATTTTCGACAATAAGTTGACATAAAAAACAACAAGTTTCAATAAACCAAACAAAATGGCAATAACGATTATTTTTTAAATGTGAAGAAGCCATTATAAGGCGAATCTGAAACGGATGATGCGAAAGCAAGTACACTTTAAATATAATTGCTTGTCAATACGCCCTCAACGTAGGAAATAATTCAACCTTGCACATTTCGCAATATTAATGATGATGATATCATTTGAATAAAGTTTAACCCTTGTGACATTAGTAGAAAATATTTTCTTTTCTACAAATCGAATGAATCGCAACACCTTTTATGAAGTCAAACACACATATTTACATTTCTGGTGTCTTACCATACATATTGTAGCAAAATGGAGAATATTTGCAAGTGGTGTGCATGTGTTATAATTGCGGAATTGTAACTAATTGTTTGGCTGTTTATAGTTTTAGACAGGACATCCACGCCATTCGATTATAATAAACTTAGAGCGTTATATGACAAAGGATTAATTAAAGATCCAGCCAATTAAACATGTTTGCAAGGGTTATTTTTAAGAGTGCTATACCTTTTGACAAAGTATAAACGCCATCTAGTTATCTACTTCACGTAAGAGAATAACAAACTATAAATGCAGTTTACTATTAGAAACGTAATGGAGAAATAACAATAATATAAAACAATAAATCTGTCATGGAATCGGAAGACTAGGGCTCGGTCCCGTTGGTGCCACGCCAAATAGATTACAAATGGCAGTAATAACTTCAAGCAGTGTGCGTAGGGTAGCTAGTACGGCATGATCACACCATTACACATACGTTTCACCGGATTTCTAGATACTTCATAGTACTTTAACTCTTTCAGCGCCAAAGGCAATATTGAGGTTTTTGCAAACAATACTGATTCAGGTGAGTCAGCTCGTAACGAGCTGTCTCACCTGAAATCAGCATTGTTTGCCTTTTAGTTATCAAAATAGTCCAAACTTGTATTACATGAGAAATGGAGACGCCCAATTTTGAACATGGAACAGTCTACTTTAAACTATTCGGCGCTGAAAGAGTTAAAACGCTTTAATTACGGATGTTTATGAATTTCTAAAATATTTAGACAAAAATTATGTATACAGTCATGCTTTCACCGTATATATACATGTTTAATTAATACCTCATATCACATTTAAAGTGGCATTTCTATCCAGAGGGAAGAAATTCATGTAAAAAAGGTTCAAATCAATTTTCTGAAAATGAGAAGCTGAATGGGTTTGGGATTTACCACAAACATGTTACACAAGAGCACACACTCACGAATTGTACTTTTCTCCAAGATTTCAGGATTTTAAAAACGAACCAGTTCATGTACATCATAATTTAACTGTTAGAATCGTAAACACAACTACATTAGACATATTAAAGGTAGGGTGTCATATACAAACTGTGGTGAGATACAATGTACATATCCGTAATAAAAACACACCAAGGTCAATGAGTCATATACAATGTGTATACACACTAAGTATGTTTATCTAGTGCTTTTAAAAGTAATATAAATGCTGTTTATGGAAAAAAGATGATTTGGTAAGTCACAGAAAACTAACATTATCTTATTTCCACAGTTTTCTGTGACATACCTGAAATAATCTTAAGTTACGCAATAAGTAAATGTTTATTACTTGGTGGTAAACATCGCTTTCAACATTGTTATGTTATATCACGGAGTTTCTTGGGTAAGTTACCAGTCCTACTGGTTCATTTATCCTGACATCAGCCAGTCAGTCGTAATGCTAACCCTGCAAACTTCAGCGCCACGGAAGGCAGCCATTACTACTATTTTTAATGTGGTATGACCCGGCCAGGGATCAAACCTGTGACGCTAAACTAATTGTACTGTTTGTTAGATGATTTACGGTATGCCAAAAGAAAACACATTCTCTTATTTCATAATGATGAAGATCCTGACCGGTATGTGTACTTATGCAGTATGATCAGGGTCTTCACTATTAGGAAATAAGAGAATGTTAGTTTTCTGTGACATAACTGAAATCATCTTTATCCGATAAACAGCATAATTGTATATTTTTTATAACAGTTCACTTGTGTACATTTATCGCCCCCAATGTTTGTATTGGATATCAACCTTTTAAGAGGTATAATTTAGTTGTGATTCACTCGTTATTTCTTGCAATTCCATAATCGGAACCTACCGAGCAGGGAAAAACTATTTTGTTTAAATAATTAAAATATGAAAGCTTTCTCAAACTACCATAACGTATTGGGTATTCTCCCGGCTAGGGATCGGCTGTAAACTGGTGTGGAGCAAACATTTCAAAGTTTAATACATAAACTCAATACATGTTAAAGTTGCATTTCTATAGAAATTCATAACAAAAATAAGTAAAATAACAATTGTTTTCCTTTATAAACCGTTATGAGGTGATGGTTGATACTGATTATACTGTAGTTTGAGAAAGCTTTCATATTTTAATTGGCGCTAAGGGTTTCGGGGTTGGCATAACGACTGACTGGTTGGTGTCAGGATAAATGGACCAGTAGTACTGGTAACTTACCAAGGAAACGCCGTGATACAACTGAAAAATTATTGAAAGCCTCTTATAACTAAAAACTATCAGTCAATCAATCAGAAGAAATACTGGTGATGCCATTTTTCTACCACGTCATTTAAAATTGAGATTCTACAACCACTAAATAGTGAAGTCATCCTGTATCAACTTAAAGCATGTATAAATAATGTCTTGCTATTAACTTTTCATATGGTAAAAAGTTCTATTCCGTAGGGAGTTAATTTAAATATATATGTGAGCCTTTCCACGAGAAAACCAACATTATGGACTCTACGTAAAGTATCGACCCGGATCAGCATAAGCATGGCGTGCAGGCTAATTCGGACAGACACTTTTCGCCTCCTGTAAATTTTCTGTTTCAGGAATCATTACTCTATACCTCAATCCCCTGAGACGGAATGTGTTGGGCCGGATTATCCTGCACGGACTGCGCAGGCTGATCTGGGTCGATACATTACGCAGAGTCAATAATGTTGGTTTTCTCGTGGAACGGCTCATATATATATATGAACCATCATTGTTCATGTTCAATACTTTCAATATGGACCCAACATAGTGTGTGATCTTTGTTAAATATAACCTGAAGAAGGCCTACGGCCGAAATGTTGAATTATAGATTGTTTTCTATTTTGATCTATATTAAATATTACTTTAAACCGATTCTCTACTAAATGGACACAGGTATAACACATTTTTCTTTAAAATAATCACCATTTCCACTGATGTTATACAATAAACTTATATAGAATAAACTTGCCATGCAAGAAGTAAGGGGGTGTGGTCTGGTGTTTCGGGTTACCCGTGTCGAACTGTCCCAAGTAAATAGACGCTATTCTTGAACGTGACAAGTATATATTGACCATCCCACCTAATGGTCTACTTCATCAGAATGCAGTCATAGGATTATATTGCAGAATTAAAGACAGATTGAATATAAATGAAGACGTAATGTTACTTCTGTATTCAGAACGTTGACAATAAACACTGCAATAATTGGCAACATTTCTGTCGGTGGCAATAAAGCGTCTCTTATAGTTTCCAGGGGAGGTATTACGGTCATATACATAATATGCTACTAAACTAAAGGGGAACGCTGTAAATTACAGAGACTACCGTGGTTTCTTTGTATTTTTACACAATCCAAAAGGCAAAATGTTTGGAAAATGCATGAAGCATAGTTCCTGTTTGTTAATTTTCATTTTCAATGTAAAAACACGATAGCAATGACCGTAATTACAAATTTCCATTCGAACGTTAAACTGTCACACGGAAGCATGGCTGACAGATTACTTGTGAACCTTATTTCCTTTTCCTATAAATGAAAACGAAAAAAAACATTCCAAATGCAATGGATGCGTGCACGAAAACATTCTGGAGGAATAACCAATTTGCCTGACTTTGTCGTAAGCCCACACCACTGATTATTGGATTAGTATAGACAGTATTATTATATACGAACCTTGTATTTCTGATGTACAAAGAAGTGTACTTATTATTGAATTAGCATACGACATTTTGTGTATATGCCTTGTTAATTCACCTGCCGCATGGTGAACTTATGACACGGGCAGTTTACATATGAATATATAGATAAATATGCACGGACTGTACTTATTATTCAAAGCCAGGTTGATTACAGGCACGGACATAACCTGAGTATTTGAAGAACATACACGACCTAAATAAATTAACGTTGATGCATTACGTCAAAACATAACCTTTATACATGACATGGATTTATAACCTGAATATTGACCTGGATACATGACCTGAACATTGACCTGGATACATGACCTAAATATAGACCTGAATATTGACATGGATACAAGACCTGAATATTGACCTGGATGCATGACCTGAATATTGACCTGGATATATAACCTCAATATTGACCCGGATAGATGACCTGAATATTGACCTGGATACATGACCTGAATATTGACCTCAATACATAACCTTAATAAATGACATGGATTCATAACCTGGATATTGACCTTGATACAAAGCCTGAATATTGACCTGGATACATGACCTGAATATTGACCTGGATACATGACCTGAATATTGACCTTGATACATGACCTGAATATTGACCTGGATACATGACCTGAATATTGACCTGGACACATAACCTGTATATTGACCTTGATACATAACCTGAAAACATTAACTTGATACATGACGTGTATACATGATAGTAATACATTAACTGAATACAAATCCTAATTACATAATACATAAACATTACCTAGATATATATCCTATATACAATATCTGGATATATAACCTAAATATATAATCTGGATACATAGCATTGATACATTTTCAGAAAAATGCAAAATATCCTTTTTACAATAACAAGAAGCATACGCAGAAATCTTGACACGGATACATAACCTTGATATCATAAGCTGAATGTAAAACCACCGGATACATAACTGGGATGTATAACCTGAATATATAACCATGATGCACAAGAGTGATACATATACGAATAGCAAGCTCGTGAGCTTGTATGAATTATCTGGAATCGGTAGTGTTCCACACAATGCCGACAAGTAGTAATCACAACCCTTCGAGTTACAATGTTTATTGATCTCATGAAAATTGATTTGCCACAACATCACTAGAAAGTGTATTTGGAACACTATTCTTGTAAATATGACTAAGATTCGTCTTCCGTTTATGAATTTAAAATATTCATGTCAAGCATGGAATTGCATTTGTATATGCATTGGAACAAATGCTTTACTGCTACCACGGACTTGCATAGTGTTGATATTTTGAAAGCAATGACTAACCTCAAGCATGGACTTGTCTACTGTTAATAGCTCATAAGTGATGGCTAACTTCAAACACGGAATTTCATACGGTATATTTTGTTTTTTAATTAAATGGCTTACGTCAAGCATGGAATTCCATATTTCATATATTCAGAAGTAAGTGACTATAACTGGTATATTTTAAGCCAACGTCAAAATTAAAGCACTCATATTGCATATTTATAAAAAGACAACCATAACTGCAAGAATAGAATAACATAATGTATACATATTTAGAAACCAATGACTAACTGCAAGACTATAATTGCTTATTGATTTTATTTTGAATCGGATGCCTTATTTCAAGCCTGTAATTACCTGTAGTATGTAGCTTGAAGGAAATGGGTTAACCCTTTTTGAAGACGACATGGTGTAGTAAAGTGTTCGTTATCTCCCTTACGAAGTGTACGCACAGAATGTCTAGTTTGATAGTCCAGTAATCACCAAATAGTTAATTACGCATAGCGATGGTAAAAGAAATCAATGCCGACTTAGCTGTTCGTTCGATTAGTTTAACTCTATATTTCAATAGTAGTTTTGTGTTTAAACGTGAAAGATAAATTAAGTTTGAATTTAGCAGGTTATTGTCAAATGAAGCTTTTTTGTTGATTACTTTCTTCAACTTTGGTCTATAACAAAAATGGAGATCTATTGTTCTCTCAAATGAAATGTCCAATTCACGATATTTTCAAGGATTGTTAATATGTCTATATACCATTTTGATATCAATATCATGCTTTATGACACGTTTTACGAGCAGTTGAGACTACCGTGTAATTGAAACAGTATTAAATAAATGATGTTGTTGACAGTTTACAACTCCCAGGAATATCGTACAGAAATTGGAAATGCTCAGTCGATATCAACTATTTCCTATGAGCTAAGTGCCGTTTGATTATGTTTGCTTATTCAATTGCGTTTTAAACACTATTTTAGTTACATCGCAATGTTAAACAGGTAATTCATCAGTATTTCCGGTCTTGTTTATTCTGACCCCGATGATACAGTCGTATTGTTATTCCTGTAACACTGAGCTACACGAAAGGAAGCCATAACACTTACTGGTAACCTGCTCGCCAAATGGCATTAATGCCGAGTGCGAGGGTAAACAAGGTCAACAAACAACAACTTAGTATTAATTACCTCTTTCAGCGCCAAAAGCACTATTAAGGTTTTTGCAAACAATACTGATTCAGGCGAGTCAGCTCGTCTGAGAATTCTCTATGAATGTAATGAAAGTATTATTATTGACGATTAATTGAAGTCATTGTGACAATTATGAGCCGTTTCTACTTTTGCCACAATGCTTTAAAAGTTCCTCTGCTACAGAAGTGTCAGAAAGTGTTTCTATGTTGGAAAGGTTTAAGGGATATTCATAGAAACGAAGTGTTTGTCAATATCTGATATTAAGTGTATGATGATTGCATTTTGCTAGAATGAATGCGCTTAGAAATTATTTAATCATCAACGTAATAGATGGTGTGACAAGAGATATCTAGTATCAATCTAAATGCCTTATAGTTTGCATTTATTGCACCATTAACATCTCCCAGAGGCCATATTCATTATCAAGTCTTATATCGTTTGGTTGTTAGGATTTATGGCATAGATTGAGTTTTGTTAGCTCTATGTCAAAGTATACCAAATTCATCCGCCGACAGGCTTATGTAGTCAGATGGTCCATTAGTAAAAATTAAATGAATGCATTGGGTTTAATTTAATTTTTATTTATAAAGGAAGCACTGAAACTGTTTGATTTGATTTCTTTTAGTATTTTGACATTGTCAAATACTGGAAATAGAGTATTTAGAAAACCAGCCAGAATGTGTGAAAAATTACGGGAAACTCTTCACCTTCGATTTCGCGAGATTTCTATTTTACCACGCGCCTCGCAGTAAAATACAAAGCCAGGTGCATACATAATATTACCTATATATCTCATTTTGTGTTATATGATATCGTTATTTAAACGTGTTGTATGGTGCCACTTGTTTTGATTTAACCCAGAATATAACAAGAAGAATTTTAATGCAAAGCATCAAAGAAGCCGCGCATGCTTTTGAAGCATGACTTAAAGGAAGCAGATGCAGTTCAGTACATTTAAATAATAACCTGTGCAAGCAGACAGGATGTAAATATTCCGAACAAGAAGGCCAAATGTCCCTTTATTTCAAACAAGAAGGCCAAGATGTGCCTATATTGCTACCTTAGCCTATATAAAAAGGTTACCAAGAGCAGAAAGGGTCAATATTGACGTACATGTAGGGATTAAACGGTTTACATATTACGATCTATGTGATATTCAGCATGTTAAGTTTAGTCGTGAAATGACAAGTTTAGTCCTGAAACCATTTGGTTTACGGTTTGCTTAACATTCACTGCAACTATAATGTGTCATACAAACTAAAGTTTCTCAATTTTTTTTTTCGGCGATAGCTGACTAACGTGGGTTTTTACCTAGATGTTAAACAAATGATCTAGATTGTAGACCAATCAAATGTTGTATTTAATGAATAATATCGACGAAATAAAGGAAATGAAACGTTTTGATTGGTTCATAGTTAAGTTGGCGATCCAACGAGAGGCACCAATGAGGTGAACATTTAAAATGAAATGTTCTGCACACTAACCTTTAATTGTGTTCCCTCAGAAATAAATTTCAGTCAAAAGAAATCAGTAAAAAAGTATGAAATATAATATTTAAGAGAAAAATATTAATTATTTATGAAACATGATAAGTTTTCAGTTATTTATCGTCAATTGAAACCTATACTGTGTTACATAATACACATCTTGGGAGCCTCGCGTAATCTCGAGATTAATAAATGTGATACTTTCTCGGCCTTGAACGGAATTAATTTCATGTCGAGCTAGTGTAATGGATGTTGACTTGGATTGTCAAGTGAAAGGTCGGCGGTTCGCTTCCCGGCAAAGGTAAACTTTTTTTTCCTCTCTCATTCATATCAAAACCAAAGTATATATATGAACTAAAACATTTATAAACCAAATATTACATATTTAATGTTATTGTTTTCTGTCATTCTAATAAGTAAGATAGAATATCAAATAATATACGCATGTTCCATTTATTAGTGTTTTCTCATATTGATCGCCGTTTATCTTTTTAAAGATATTTCTTGTTATCAATAAACTATTTTAAATCCTCTAACTAGATCCATTAGATAAAAAAATCCATAGGTGCTTAAATATTAACATATATTAAGGAGTATTGCCTCTAGTTATAAGTTAAGTGTGACACAAGCTTAGGAAGGAGAGGTGGAAGTATATTCTCCTTCCAGTTTAGCAGAAGTATGATAGCAAAAACGGGAGTATATAAATAAAAAATACGAAGTAATTAAAAAAGAAAAGTAAGATATGTATGATCAAGATTGAGCATTATGAAAGTTCACATGTATATCTAACATATAGCAAGAATTGTTAGGTCTGTTTTGTTTGTTTGTAATTTCACTTTAATCGTTTTGAACATGCCAGTAGTAAATTGAAAAATAAACAAAAGAAAATAGTCAAGTCAGTTCCCCAAGAGCAAAGAGCGAAAACCAGTTGGTACGAATCGTTCATCTCGAACGAAACATGAAAAACCGGGACGAATCCAATGAATTTTAGAAATCGGGTGAAATCGTGAAAACAGCGAAGTATTCATAGCGGAAGGAAGCATAGGCAACTTAATTACTCTATGCGAACCGATGACACATTGTCGTCTATTAAATAAGAATGACCAAAATCGCCAAGCGATGATATGCTGCATTTACAAATAATAGAACGGGTCACGTTACGGCCATGCGTATCGCATAGTTGGGTTAACGTTGTTTTTACAGTTTCTAGAATTATACTGTAAGATGTAGTAATTAAAATGAATCATAATTTATTTTTTTAATGATTATCCATTTATTTAAAAATCTCAATATCGTAAATAGGCAAAAACATCGCCAGAAACTTTTTTCTGAACTTTGATGAATCGGGTCGTAAACCAAACTATAAAAAAACGCGTAGCCTAGGAAGTTAGGGAAAAGTTATTAAATACCCATTACATGTGTCTAAAGTTTTGTAATAACGGTAGAAGACATACGTATTTTGTATCTTGCTGTTTCTTAAATCATTTTATACAATTTATTTATTCATAAAGGTTGTTTTTTTCAAACATATAACAGAGTTTTTCTTAACAATAATAATGTTGGTTGCTCCCTTTTCGATTACGTCACCCCATGGTACAAAATTAAAACCTATCCCATACTGACGCCGCGCTTCCACGCGGCGTCAATAAAGTCTGTGCGATAAGGAGTTTTATCAATACCTATTTAAGTCACATGTTACATATGTTAACTCAACTTTCGCGATCGTGAGAATAGGAGTTGTAACTTTAATCAGTGCTGATAAAACCTGATATTTAAATGAAAAAGTGCGAATGTTCTTTATATAGCAACGCGATTACCAGATTAATTTATTTTGGTTTTTAGCTCACCTAAGCACGAAGTGCGAGGTGAGCTTTTGTGATCACTCACCGTCCGGCGTCGTCTGTACGTCCGTCTGTTAACAATTTCCTAAAAATGGCTTCTCCTACTAAACCAATGGACTGATTTCAAAATAACTTCACAGGAATGTTCCTTAGGTGGTCTTCTTTTAAAGTTGTTCAAAGAATTTTATTCCAAGAAGAACTTTGGTTGCTGCGGCATCAGAAAATGGGAAAATTGCCAAAAACGTTAAAAATCTTCTTGTCCAAAAGTACTGGCTGGATTTGAAAATGATTTTGCGCAAATGTTCCTTGGGGTACCCTCTACCAAGATATTCAAATGTGTCCGATCCGTTGAAAAGCATGGCCGCCAGGCTGCGGAGCTTGTTTTCCTTATATGTGCATTGTAAAATCTTTAAAAAATCTTCTTGTCAAACAGTACTGGCCTGATTTAAAGATAATTTGGCACAAATGTTCTTTGGGGACCTTCTACCAAGATTGTTCAAACTAATCCGATCCATTGAAAAGCGTGGCCGCCAGGGCCGGTGCTTTTTCTTATATGTGCATTGTAAAATCTTTAAAAATCTTCTTGTCCAAAAGCACCAGCCCGATTTAAAAATCATTTGGCACAGATGTTCCTTGGGTGACCTTCTACCAAAGATTATTTAAATAAATCGAATCCGTTGAAAAGCATGACCACCAGGGGTGTTGCTGGTTTTCCTTATATGTATAGAGTAAAAACTTTAAAAACTATTGAAGTTGTATTAAATCAGGTCAGCGATATAGGGCCATCTGGCCCTCTTGTTTTCTAAACCGATTTATTATATTTTCAAATGCGAAGCATATGCATATCATTTATATTAATAACTGTTGATGTCTGCGTCGAGTCGTTGGGGAGGTTTCAAAATGCTAGCGGCTATCATGGCAAACGAACCGGGATTTATGAATCATCAGGCCCGCGTTCTACCTCTGTGCAACTGTCCTTCACTAATTATGTGTTGTTCATGCTTACTGGTGACTCCAATGGACTTATATTTGCCACATATATTGACCTATACATTGTGTATGTAAACCTATAATTGTTGTTAAGTTGTTATGTATTTGTGGCTCGCGCAAACCAGCCAAAAGCATTATTTTGAAATAACAACTTATGTTTTCCGAGCATGTGAATAATGATATCAGAGTATTGTAAAGCTCTTCAACGCAATGAGAAATCAAAAGCTAATATTGACTTGAATATCGGACTGTTTGGATCTAGTATAGTATTCAAGTCTCTTAGGTGGAAGGTTTGAGAGAGAGTCAATAATACCGAAACTGTTGTCAATATCAAATGTTTAGTGTAGGCTGATTATTGTAGGCATTTGTGATTGAGTTCATGCGCTGCGTAATCGACTTAATTTATACTAGTGATAAACCTTGACGAGTCATATTGAAACGATAATTGTTTGTTACTTTCTTTTCGACAAAAAATAGACTTTTAGTAAATGTTCGTTTAAGATGGGAAATAAGTAAACTGTGCACGTATTTGAAGCACTATAAAACTCAAATGTTGATTTGTATTACATTTGAAAATATACCGTGGTATTTAAAGTTTGCATGTACATACTAACATAGTATTGAGAGTTAAATTGATGTCAGATAACAGATTTGCCCAATCTATCATCTAAACCAAATTCTGCTTTATGAATCAACTCGAATCAGCATGTTACCTGTTCTGTCAGGCCGGGTCAGGGGATTTAGAACCTGGCGTTCCGGATTTGATCCCCATTCGCAGCGATGGAGTGCCCTCGTGCAAAGCACGTGTCCTTGCCCAAATGTTGAAAACGGCGTATATGCAGTGCATTCTACTACACACAATAACAAATCTACTGCATATATTGGTCTTTGTACCGCACACAAATTCGAATGCACTGCATATAAAGACAGTACCACCACATATAAGAAGAGTTGCACTACATATAACCAATACAGTATAGCATACAAAGAAAAAAGGTCCACACATAATGAAGTATCTACTGCATATAATAAAAGATCTACTGCATATAATGAATACCGTATATAAGCAAATAAGTCATCATAAGACAATAAAGGCGTTCCATACGCAGACGAATCGTCTCTGTGAGGCTTGTGTAAACTCCTAAGGTAGGATGATTGTTGTGAGAACTGAACACATGGGTTTTGATTTGGTAATACTTCTGTTTGGAAAACCCTTTTTAACTCTTTCAGCGCCAAAGGCAATATTGAGCTTTTTGCAAACAATACAGATTCAGGTGAGGCAGCTCGTAACGAGCTGTCTCACCTGAAATCTGCATTGTTTGGCTGTAAGTTATAAAGATATTCCAAAAATCCTCTAACATGAAAATAGTTTCGTCCGAGTTTGAACATGGAAGAGTCTACTTTAAACAATTCGGCGCTGAAAGGGTTAACCATAGAAAACAAATCAATAGGATACGGGGCGGAATTGTGTGTGCTCACTTGATCCGATTCATTAGACACTCTGGGTGATGTAATTTTAGATCGTTTGCCTCGGGAGGTTGCGTGTTCAATCCAGGGCCTGGTCATATCAACTATTTTAAAAACGGTAGTGGGTAGGCTTTACATCCTTGGTGCTCAGGATTGCGATATGATGTCAGTAGACCAGGTAACATATCCAGAACGATGTGATATAACTGAATTACTGTTGAAAGCGGCTTTAAACATTAAACGAACAAATTGTATTCATTATATACTATAAATCACGAAGATCGGGTATTTTTTTTTCGTGGCGAAGCCAATACTGAGATGTTAAAGCAGATAGACATCAGACTGTGTTAATCGAGTTTATTATTCAAGCCTTTGGCAAACGTAATTTCCTTAGATTATATATTATAAAGGGAATTTATATGTAACTTGTGACGACACATTGCAACAGAAGTTGGTTCTTATACTGTTATATGTAATACTGAAGCGGTCGTGCGATATTTTCTTCTGAAGCCTATAATATGTTTTGTTGGTAACAAGGGAATTTAACAACATAAAGTGTTGTATTTGGTATTTTACACTGTTTTCAGCAGTTTCGCAGACATTACATGGAATTATTACTGTAGAGTGACGGTCACGAGAAGGGATCGAATCCTGGACCCTTGCTTTAAAATCCCGCACCCTCTGCACTCGGCTATAGAAGACGTTCGACTCAATGCACGATCTTGTATAATGATGAATCACATCTCATTAGAGTCGACTCAAACCACGAAGATCCAGATTAGCTTGAGTCTTTCCCTATTTTCGATAGCCTCTAACCTGTGGGGATGTATTTAGATTAATCTTACTTATTGTTTAACTGTAAGACTTTGTATAACAAGAGTTGCCGCAAGATGCAGATAAATATATGATATAAATATATGATAACACTAGTGTTTTAGTTAAATACGTAAAACGAAAACAAAAATACCTTTTTCCAACGTGTTGACCTCGATCTCCCAAAATTATTGTAAACATTTGTCTGCGCATGCGCGTCCTTTTTTACCCTCGCAAAATTTAGCACAATAACTTAACATTCATGAAAATATTCCCATTTTCCTAATGTAACGGAAATAGGTCTATGTATAAATATCACTTCGGCAGCCTTGTTGTGGAGGCCGGCGTTTATAGCGACGTTAGTAGATCGGTTGACCTTTGTGTAAAGTTAGGCAAGGTTCATCGCGGTTAGTGCCTGGAAGGGTGACCCGCGATGGCTTAACACCAGTTTACGTTACAAATGGTGGCAGCGGTGGGTGTTATTAAAAAAACTATGGTTTTAATTTACATTTTAAATATAAAAAAAACTACTCGCATATAAATAGACTGGTTCACTAATCTTAATATTCTATTTCAAACACGAATGAAAACCAGTCTAGAGACGAACTGCTACGGAGATATCCGAGAGCTGACTGTAAAACACGGTGAATGCGCGATCAAGACGATTAACACGGCGCATGCGCAAGCCCATTGCACCAGTAATAGTTTTTCACAACCAATATATGCACTGTTGCTGATGCACCCGCGCAATAACATTTGTCTTTTGCGTCCATAGAGTATGAAATATATACATTCATATTGATATATAAATGGAGACGCATTTGTACGCATCTTCAGCAGACGTCTTTTGAAAACATTGTGGCTATAGGTGTAATTGCTCATGATGGGCAATTTCTCCTTTGCTCTGAATGATTTCAACTCTATTCAATAAGTATAATTTATCTTAATGGCCGGCAAACCCACAACCTAAACCGATCATCAACGACTCACTTCGGAGATCAATCCATTTATTAAGGATATCCTTCTTCACAAATGACAAAGCATATTTTTTTATATGACGTGGATCACAATTATCATGAATACATTAACTCACGTAATACATGTACTGCAGGGAGATTACAGTAAATTCTAATAAATAATTCCTTCTTACAATGAATTCGTTTAATTTTATCAGATACTTGATAAAACGAACAACCATTAAGATTATTCTGACCGATCTTCTGTCACGAGAAGTTAGTTCAAATATTTAAACCTCGTCATACCAAAATGGGGTCATATTTCCTATGCTTGCATTTACAAGAGGTGACCCACAGTCGCGGCACTACGGTCATGGTGGAGTGCCCTTGGGCAAGGCACATTTTCTAGCCTAGTACTGGTTTGTTTACCTAGGGATCACGAATGAGTTAACCGTCGCCCTGATATAACTGAAATAATGTTGAAAGCCGCGTTAAAAAACCAATAAAACAAGAGGTGACCTCTTAGCTGAGTATTCGCCACCCACAATTTTACAATGACCATCACCACCCACTTATGTGTGCACGAATCCTAGATGTAATCGGTCTTCCTCGCGCACAATGCATTCAAGATCATTCAAAAGCTTTGAAGTTCTACTCATACATGTATGTAGTAACGAATCAGATGGATCAATCGAATTACGTAAACAGTGGAGGGTGTTGGACGACACCACAGTTGATTATTACTTGAGCCGTTCCGCGAGAAAACCAACATTACGGCATCTGCGTAATGTATCGACCCAGATCAGCCTGCGCAGTCCGCGCAGACTGATCAGGGCCGACATATTCCGTCTCAGTGGGATAGAGGTATAGAGTAATGATTCATGAAACAGAAAATCCACTAGAGGCGAGAAGTGTCCATTCGGGTACGCCTGTGCGGCATGCTTAGGCTGATCCGGTCGATACTTTACGCAATGTTGGTTTTCTCGCGGGACGGCTCATTTCACGGTACTCGAATATTTTGGTATTTGGATAACTGTCTCCCATAGTTTTCATATACCACCAATTTATGTTATGTGATTACTTTTGTGTCGAGACGGATTCTCAGACGGTACCGACGAGAGCTTTCAATCCATGGGACCTGGGCTCGAATCCCGGCTCGGCGGTTCATTATTTCTAATGATTTGTAAATGTAAATTGTATTGCCACTAGTGTCATATATTGTTTACCAATGGGCTAAAACGTGTTAGTGTAGCCAGGTTCCTTGGAATAATGTCGTATGGAGTACAGGTATGAGAAAGCCAGGGATATCATGTAAGGTGAACTGGTCGCTCAGGTATTTCACCCAGTGTAGATTCATTTCAATAGTATATAGAAGGTTAAAAGAAAAGGATCAATATGTTCGATGCACGTGATACATTGGAAAATATAAGGTTGCTTTTTTTGTCTTATAACGATTACTATTATAATTACAAGCATTATGCCTAAATATTTGAATACGTCATAGGACAGTTGGAATTCAGGAAAGTGCTCTGCTATGAAGTCTGGTCATTAGTTTTGTCCTCATCGGCATCTAGTTGCATAAGACTTCTGAAGAAGTCCGATTGAATATGCGTAATTTGACCGCAACTGCTATTCAAACCTTTTCCACAAACACACGCATTCTGAAGTCTCCGTAGCGGTATAGTTTTGAAAACATTATGACAAAAGCAGAAATTGCTCAAGACGAACAATTTCTCATTTTTCCACAATGTGTTCAACTTTATAGTATCATTTATTGAGAGTTTTGCATATTTTCGCCTAGAAGTTTTAAAAGTCCTCCGCTGTATAATTGGTGTATGTTTAAAATAGTTAACAATAGTCTGGAGGATCATTGAACGTTTTTCCCATCGATAAAATCATATCAAGAACATAGCGGAGCAGCGGTTCTGAATGAGTTATCAGAACTAATTCTACATTATTGACCAAATAAAATTGTTTTAAATCAATAAATCAAGAAAAACGAAATATTCACGTTAACGCATGCTCTACTTACAAGAGTCCATTGTAATTAAAAAAAATCTGCAAAGGTCGGAATTCGCATGGCGTGGTTTAATATTACCATACTATATTTCTAACTCTTCTTTCAGAATGAGGAATGTTTAACGAACAGATGCACTTCATCGCTAAACGGATGTTTATCGGAAAAACAAGGCATATCAAAGAGCTAGAACAACCCCCAATACCGGAGTAAATGACAGTAGTTCACCAGTGTCGGACCGAAGGACGAACAATTGTATAATATACGGTTCTGTGTGGGAAATCAGTTAGTTGTCTTAGTATACAGTGCTGTGTCAAAAGGTGTGGGCATTTTAATGGGGGCAAAGTGAATATCATATTTCGTTGTGTTGGGATTATTTCCATCTCGTGTTTTTTCTGCTGTCTTCTAGTTATTTGCGTGGCGGTGTTGGTCGTCGTATGAGATAAGTTGTGTGATAAACAGTTCATGAGCAGCGAGCACACGGAGCAGACGGGTCCTGTGATACACACGAGTTTAAGTGTCTGTCTGCTCACAACGTATGGGAAATGAGTGGCTTAATCCTGTTCTATATTGGACTTCTCTACAAGGAAGTGGTATCCCAGGCGGACTTCGGTAAGTTACCAATCACATATATCTCATCAAAATACTAGATACTCGGTGGACCTACAATGTCTCTTTTCTTGCTGAACGAAACCCAATGTTGTGGAACTCTAAGGCATCGTCTTGCTGAGACGGTTCTTTCTTGTACACACATCATAGTTTGGACGTCAATTAAATAATTCAGAACATGAACTATGTCCGTCCATTGGAAAGGGTACAGGCCGGCATTACGGTGTTAGCTCAGATCAGTTTGTACATCAACCCAGTCTTATCTCATCTACACAAGTGTGCAGAAGCTTCTAACAGGTGTTGAAAGTTATATGAGCCGTCCCGCGAGAAAACCAACATTATGGCCTCTGCGTAATGTATCGACCCAGATCAGCCTGCGCAGTCCGCGCAGACTGATCCCGGCCGACACATTCCGGCTCAAGGGGATAGAGGTATAGAATAGTGATTCCTGAAACAGAAAATTCACAGGAGGTGAAAAGTGTCTATTTGGTTTAGCCTGCGCGGCATGCTTAGGCTGATCTGGGTCGATACTTTACGCAAGTTCCACAATGTTGGTTTTCTCGCGGGATGGCTCATATAATGAAAAGGGAAGATCTTGATGAAACATTGCGAAAGCAAATACTGATCTAGATCTATACTGTTCACTAAAGACAACATTTTGTCATGCACGGATTTAAATAAACCTTTCATATAGACCTCTGAATTATCGTCATACGAAAGTCTACTTTAGAAAATTAATTACAATAACGATCAAAGTGCATTTTCTGTATACTTGGAGTTTAGTCTATAACAATTCCACAGAGACTTCCAATGTGCTTGTACGATTATATTGCAAACCCGGATGATCCTAATTCGTATACGTCATTAGTCGGTCTGAGCATGGTCTTCACTGATCACTACACCCCGAATGTCAGTCTGTGAAATGTGTCACTCTCATTGGCTTGTACAATTGGGTTCCGCTTCATTTCGGATATAACTCATGACCTCACAGTGTACGTTCGAGCTCGAATGACCCGTGATATATCGCCAGAGCGTCTTTGTACATTTACCATAGTCAATTTCGAAAGACTTAAAGTTTTTCTTTACAATATCATATGTCTAGCATTAACTGATCATCTTCGTTATAATTTTCTCTTATACATATGGTATTATTGACTTAAATCCCTCGTAATCGCCTGTTCTGTCATTTTAGACGAAAGTGCGATTGAATGATTGATTGATTAAATGTGTGTTCGATCGATAACCTATCAAGATACCATAACGAGAAAAGAAAATATCCCTATTTAGTGGTTCCGATATGAGTTTACATATGTTTATATTATTTACTTCATATTTCTGTAGATTTAACCTATGTTATTTGTGATCAACACTTTACCTGAACGTATTTATTTACCACAATTGCTATGGTAACATTTAGTTATTATCAACATAGTATTGTCACTTATATATCAACACAGAAACGATTGATAATGTTCTGTATCTTATACATGGGTAATTAACACTTATGTCGATAAACTGGCAGGAAACGCAACTTCTAGATACTCGTGTTTTATAAGGGGTAACAAAGCGATATCGACGAACAAATTGAGTTCGGGATTTCTCATTTCTAACAGATGAGTCACGTTTGTCTTTCGATTAGGGGTCTCCCGTTTCCTTGGTTAATAATGAAGACATAGATGAGTCTGTACCTTCACACAGTCTCACCACAGAATTGTGTCCGTTTATACATAAAGGTGTCCTAGCTGCGACTTTTGACAAAGAAACAATGCATGTAGCCTTACTAACATGCAATTACATTGTGTCATACTTGGGTCCGCCCTTAGAAAGTTATACTTTGTTTTGTAACAAAAGTGTAGATCCAGATCAGACTGTGCATTAGCCTAGTATATAATATATACACTGTTCACATATTACTTGTGTAGACGCTGATAAGTCTGAATAAGCGATCTGACTCATATGCTCCTACGCGGTTCAGAAATTCCAACGTGTACCTCGTTCTTCGGACGCGCTCAAGTCATATAGAGAAATGACTTAACCAAGCTTTACATTCCGCAGTCTATTGCGTAAAGTATCTGAGAGTTAACCAGAGGTCCGGATAAGGAGGGGTATTCAGCCTTTTTTCCCACAATTTCTCTCTTATTATTAAAGCAAACCCTATGTTGTGGGTCTCACTGAGACGATTCTTTTGAGTACCCACAACATAGGGTTTAAGGGTTTAAGGGTAAAACAATGTTGGTAAGTTGGGCAGTATTTGCTTTTGCTAATTACCGAAAATGTCTCGATCTAGGCTGATCACTAATGATCACTAATGATTGGTGGTTTAATTTTGCTGAAGAACCGCTTGTATTAACTTCATGTCCAGTGATATAAATAGTCCAAGGGCGAACATGCATCCTTTTCAAAATATTCCTGTTTGGAGGACTCTGAAAGAAGTCCCACAATGATGATGCCATTTCTTGGACGAACGATACATTTACATAAGATTAACCCTTACATGCCTTACTTTTTCCCCCACAAACATCAATTCCATTGTAATAAAGCTGTCAAAGAGGGACAATAAAACCATGTCCCGATGGATCTTCTTGTAGTATTCTGTCAAACATCCCGTAATATAACGAGGCTTTAGTATTTACGTAGGATAGATTAATATATGGTTACAAAACTATGCTTAACCCCTTCCCATATATAACAGTTCTCCGGTGTTATAACATGTTCAAAGAGGGGGAAATGACCCCTTGTCATAATGTGCCTTATTGACGGATTCTGACAGAAGTTACGTAATATAATGAAGTCATATCCTGGACGAAAGATGGATTGACGAAGGATTAGCTAACAAATGCTGAACCTTTACCCACAAACAGCCGTTATGCAGTAGACAACTGTTAAAACATCTAGGCAAACATTGGGGGCAAACCTCTATAAGTGAATGGATACTAATATAATAGTGAATAAATCATTGTGACGAAAGAAGAAATTGCTGAAGATGAGTTTATGATCATTTCTCCTTTTGTCCTGATGTTTTTAAAAGAGATCCGCTGATAGTGGGTCCTTATGCCGCCGCGTGTGGGAATAGGTCAAACTACGCGTCTTACTTATAATGCGAAATATATGTATATTATCTTTCCGTTAACCGTACAGAAATTCCGTAAAGGGATTGTAGAGGTCAATATTTCGACGCGTCCTTTGAGATGAGATGATGGGCCGCCTAGGTGGTGTAGTTGTAGAGCGGCTTGCTCAGGTGCAGGAGGTCGTAGGCTCGAGACGAATAAGCGATGCTCTTGGAAAACCAACTTTAATCTTATAACGGAAAAAGACAGGTCTGCGCATCTTTGCTTAATGACCCAAAGCTAAACCCGCCTTACAGAAGCTTCTGTAAACCTTCTGTCACTATTAACCATTGCCACATACAGCAAATATGCAGCAGACGACATTGAAAACATTTTGGCAAAAACGTGAAAAATCTCTATAAATAATGGTATTACAATTGAATAAAGTTGAAAACACTGTTACTGTGGCAACGAGAGAAATTGCTCGTTTTGAGCAATTTCTCCTTTTGTCACAATGTTTTCAAGATCGTCTGCTACAGATGCGTTAGAAAGCTTATGTTAGAAAGGGTTAAGTGAACAGTTCAGATTCAGTTAGGTCGAACGTGCCCAATGGTTTATCTTAAAAGAAAATCGAATAAATATACTTTTTCCACAAACTGCGAATATGATGCCAGTTAAATGTTTCGTGCAACGTGAGTAATATCGTAGCCTATGTATAAGTTTAATTCAGAATTATTCGTCTATATATATGAGGCATGGAATGGAAAAGGAACATGTTGGCATTTTTTAACAGTGGATGTTCAGATCAGCATATACATCTACTCAGTCTTATCTGAATTCACACACGTTGGCAGGAACGTTTAACAAGCTTGTGTCAGTCATACATGAACAATGCAGATTTTGGTAATATTGAACGGATACACAAGCTGATCTGGATCTACATTGTTCACAATAGTAACCATGTACATTTCCCCATTCCTACGCTCATATAACGATTTATTATTATCTGGAGAATGCCAGACTCACAGAGCAATATAAATGTATGCTTAATACTAACTATTGTGGTCTATCATAATGATAGTAACCCGTCTTTCGTTGGAATTACTGGTTGTTCCCCCAATTCATTGTTCCGCAACATCGTGCCTCGGTCCTGCTTGGCAGGTAGTGAAAGGTGAAATACGTTTTCGAGTTTTACGCTGTTTGCAGTGAGATTTAAATTATATGGAGATAGGTTGATATGCCAATGTATATCACAGCTTTACACGTGTCCACCATATGTCACTAGTGCCAGGAAGTGTAAAGACCTTCGGAAGGCAGAAGCAATGTATGCGCACACCTTCACATATGAGCCATTCCACGAGAAATTTTGGATTCGGCGTAATGTATCGACCCACGTCCGCGCAGGCTAATCCGGGAGATAGAGGTATAGAGTAATGATTCCTGAAACAGAAAATCCACAGGAGGCGAAAAGTGTCTGTTCGGGTAAGCCTGCGCGGCATGCTTAGGCTGATCCGGGTCGATACTTTACGCAGGGTCCACACTGATGGTGTTCTCGTGAAGCGGCTCATTTCAGTATCATCACGGTGACCAAGTCACAGATCCAAATGTGTTATGGATGTCGTGAACTATAGTAGTACCCAACACAACATGCAACCCATACAACTGCAATCTCCTACGCAGAGTTGTCGTTCCTTACACTCACCATACATGTATGGTGAGTGTAAGGAACGACAACTCTGCGTAGGAGATTGATACAACTGGCGATCTTCCGCTCATTGAAAAGCTGACAAAGTACGCATCGTCAATCGTCACATACGGAATATTTGATTTTTACATTTGAGTTTTCCATAGTAGATTTATTACAACAATGCTTTGACATTAAAAGTAAACATGCGTTCTCTCTCACGAACAATTATGTATACCGTATAATTAACCGGGAATGGAAATTGACGATAGAATGTTAATATAAAGGATCTGACATACCACGGTTCTCGTTCTCGGTTATAGCAGTAATTATACAGTATCAAATAATAATACCAGATCATGATAATTACTCATGTCTGGGGAAATCCCACATTTTGAAGTTTATATTGCTAACAAGTTGCATGTGGATTTTGTGACCAGAAGAAACCCCAATGTTGACAGCTTCATATGAATATAATTCGATGATACTTGCATTATCTAAAGCATTATGTTCAGTGTAAAACGCATACATTTTGTACTGAAAGTGTTAACCCTTTCCCTCATATAGACGCTCTCTGACGCCTTTGCAGCAGACGGCTTTTTGAAAACAAAGTGACAATAGATCAAATTGCTCAAAACGAGCAATTTCTCCTTTTGCCACTATTTTTTTCCATTTTGGTCATAGGTTATTCATTCAATTATAGAGATTTTCTATTTTTTGACAAAATATGTTCAAAGTGTTTGTTGTATGGGGGAAAGGGTTAAAGTGATAGTATTTAAAAGCTCCTCTACCAATTTTGTTTTGATAAAACATTTCACGGCAGATTTGTTTTGATAAAAAATGACATTTCACGGCAGATTTGTTTTTTGAATCATTATGAGAGAAAACAAAATGTAATTGTCGAATTGTTTGTGTATAAACCAATATGATATACAAAAGGATATTAACATACTTTTTGTAAAAATGGTAAAAGAGTTCTAATCATTTAGTAGTTTAGTTGTTTATTATAGAACTGATCATAACAATGGTAGGTGATTTGGTTATTATCATGTTCACGTCGATTTTTAAGAGTACCGTTTTCATAATATAATGTGAATAGGAGGTCTCGGGTTCGAGCCTCGGTAGTAGTGCTGGTAACTTATCCAGGAGCCCCGGGATATAACCGAGCGAGTGTTGAAAGCGGCGTAAAACAGCACACAAAAATACCAAATTATTGAATAGCTTATCAATTACATGTGAGCCGCGTTTAGCGATTTTGGAGTCTTAATGGATTGGAATTGATTGGCACAAATGCATGCAGGGAATTTACTAGATGCATATGTGTCTGGGATTAGAAAACAATATGACCACGCCACATGGAAACCTTTCGTCTGCATACATGTTATATATACATAAAGGAACCGTTCAACGTGAAAACCAAAAACAGTGTGGACTCTGCGTAAAGTATAGATCCGGATCAGCCTAAGCATGCCGCGCAGGCTAAGCCGGACAGAAGCTTTTCGCCTCCTGTGGATTTTCTGTTTCAGAAATCATTACTCTATACATCTATCCCCAAAACCGGAATGTGTCGGCCCGGATTAGCCTGCGCGGATTGCGCAGGCTAATCTGGATCGATACATTATGCACAATCCAAAATGTTGGTTTTCACGTTGAACGACTCATATGCACGACCTGACAACAAATGGCAGTGTAGTACCACTAGATTATACCAATATGACTTTAAATGACGTATTTCTTCTGGTTATTTTATCGTTTTCATAAGCGTACGACCATATTACTTATAGGATAATTTTGTTTTTGACAATGCCATTATGTTATTGACGTTAACTACATAGTTTCTAGTCCGAAAGATAATGAAGATTTTAGCACGGCGTTGCCGGTAAATCTAAACCTTCGTTGGTGCCGAATTGTGGAAGGTCGATGTCCCGTGACGTGAATGCGGTTTATGTTTCAGCATCTCAACATGCTCCTTGAGTAGGCAATAAATTTCCAATTACGTATGCATTATTGCACACAGCTGACGTGAGTCGAATTTCAAGCTTTTGCAATTAAAACTTGGCGTTTTTCCAATTGTTTAATGTAAATCTGAAATATTTACTTCAAGCGCGAACGGGAAAATAAATCTTCGTAAAACTGAGCGTTTTTGCAGTAAGCATTAACTCTTTCAAAATTGAGGTTTTTGCAAATAATGCAGATTCAGGTGAGTCAGCTCGTAACGAGCTGTCTCACCTGAAATCAGCATTGTTTGCCTTTTAGTTACCGAAATAGTGCAAAACTTTGATAAATTGAGAAATGGACACACCCGATTTTGGACATGGAAGAGTCTACTTTAAACAATTCGGCGCTGAAAGAGTTAATTACCCAGTCCCTTCTGCACCTCTGAAAATGATGGAAAACCTTGTTCGAATTAGTGAAACTGTTACAAACATTAACTATCTCCCTCACACAATACATTTTCATTTCTGTAATAACAATTACTTTCCATTGTTCTGATTTATAAATGTTTTCTTCGTTTGTTTGGAATGGCGGCCTTTCGAAATGCAGGTATGTTTAAATGATACATTACTTTTTGAATTAACGTACAATTGATATTTACATCCAATTCAGTGATGCAGGAGTTAAGCAAGTGCAAAACAAGACTTAAACTTCATGTAGATCGTATGTCTGCCTTTTACCGGTCATCTCAGATTAACAGTTGCGTCAGCCAACCACATGATCGCCTTTACAACCGTTTGATATCAACATGGAAGATAATATATATACATACACGAGACAGAGAAGCGGACAGTGCCGAGTGTTTCGACTGTATAAAATATTACAGTGTATAGGGTCAACTTCACACGACCTTTTATGCGGTATCGTCAGACCCAATATACGTACAGCGAAGTATTTTGGTCTGATTGTAATGAGATTGGTGTTACGTCTCTGACCTTTCTAAATGTATACGGATAGATAGCCGTGTGGGTGAAACTTTACCCATGTGTATGACTAGATTCACCTTTGACCTCGTCGTTCTCAGATGCAACAAGACATATTTTCGGTTAACATAAAGATGTAATGAAAACGGTCGAAGCAAGCTGCATCGCATCTCCTTTTAGACAGTGTGATGATTAGCAGCACTGGAATGATATTTATTCAGTCGACCGGCAAAATGAAATCGAAAACCTGAAAATTGTCGACGAAATATTATGCACGCATGAGTCAAAACCCGTTATTAGAGTACGAATTGGGAAAAAAAAGACAATTTGCCTCAGTGATTGAATAGAACAGAAGACAGCGAGAATTGAAGAATCAATGATCAAGTGAATCAAATAACAAATCAATCAATTAAAACGAAATCACTTTCCTTTAGAGCTCTCACATTTCAAGTTGACTGTTTTTTTCTACACATCACAATTCCTTTAAATTCGGGTTTGTAGTATTCTGTACTAATGCTAAGAAGCTATGAACTGCTGACTATATATTGAGCATCGATATCAATAGTGTATGCAATTAAATATGTGTAAGAGTAATACTACATCGCTCGTTGCAATCATCTTCGTCACAAAGCAAACTTCGGGTTCTTTGTCATACAAAGGGTGTACAAAACACGCCATTTCCAAGTAATGATCGTTTGACTTAATTACAAATTTCAGAGTTTAACTTAATTACATACACAGAGACAGGTTCAAAAGAACATTATGTGATAGTAACTCGCAGGAGAAATTAGAAAATGCAAGACAAATCGAGTAGTTTCCTTGAAAAGAGAGGGGCATGAGGGATTTTAGTCAAAAAATGCATACACAAGCTACATGTATTGTACAAGAATCATACATACAGTCATATCCTGTTAACCCTTTCCAACGTTTAATAAATCTGCAGACTAAATTTTAAGAAATTTCAAATTATTTGTTAACCCTTTTCCACTTTTAAAAGTCATAAAAGGAAGTTGCTCATGATGAAACATTTCTCAATTTGCCACAATGTTTGTAACTATGTTTAATGATTATACTTTCATTTAGAGAGACTTTCCCAAGTTGTGTCTTGATGTTTATAAGGTCGTCTAATGCAGATGTGTTGTTTGTGGTAAAGGGTTAAACCATCTTCCACACTCAAATACTCCTCCCTATTACGACAAATCAGCAGGATGCGAATTTAAAAAAACATATAGACAAACATTTAGAATGTTCTATAAATGGAAGTATGCATTAGGTTTGAAGACGCTATTGCAGTAAAGGAAATTGGTCATTACGATCTATTTCTTCTTTTGGCACAATTTCTTCATAAGTCGTCTAGTGAGGACGCGTCAAAATACAAATGCAAGTAAAACATTCATTAAGGACCATCGTAAAAATCGATGTCACACTTTTGACAAACGCATTTTAGTTCAACAGTAACTATGGGACATGTACCAGAAACCATGACAATCATCTTCAAGATCCCCCAAGTATTCTTGTAAGTTTTAAGAATGTAGAATATGACCAGAGGACCAGTTGATACACGACAGTTGATCTAGATCAAAACAGTCTATTTTCCATAAGGTAATTATCTATTCCAGAGAAAATCCAACCTTTTATCAAAAGTCAATACATGTATACCAGAAACCCTGCCATCTTCTCAAGCTGTTATTTCCGAGAAATTGTTCCTGAAGACGTTATCAGACATGTTTACCCACGGGTCATTGGCGTCAATTGTCCTCTAAGCAAATACGTTCTGTCAGTTCGGCCTATATTCAATCCTACAAGCTTGTTTTACCGTGAATAATTGTGTTTTATATTTCTGACAGTCTGGAGAAATGCTAGAAAAAAAAAACCTATACATTCTGATCAGGAGGGGTAATTGATGCCTGCCTAATAATATCTCGCGATTTAAACAATTAATCAATATGTTGTGGGTACTCAAAAGAATTGTACCAGTGAGACGATATTTTGAGTACCCACAATATAGGATTTTGATTTGACATAAGGATATAAGACCATGAAATTCGCCGCGTATCAAGAGCTCTTAACCCTTTCCCTCATACAACAATTCTGCAGCAGACGACTTTGAACGTATTTTGACAAAACATAGAAAATCTCCATAATTGAATGGATAACCTATGAGGAAAAGTGGAAAACATCGTGGCAAAAGGAGAAATTGCACGTTTTGTGCAATTTCTTCTTTTGTCACTATGTTTTCAAAAAGCTGTCTACTTCAGACGCGTCAGAAAGCGTCTATATGAGGGAAAGGGTGTTCCAGTAACCATTCATCATCCATTGAAGACACGAGGGTACAATTTATTTCGCATCAAAAGGAAATTCAAAATATTAATGATGTTTAAATGGCGTATGTGGAACTTTTCAGTTTTGTGACACTCGTGCAGCGCCGTTCAGAAAGTCTGTATTCACGAAATATGAGCCATGTTGCACGAAACCCGTTTGGATGTGTCTTAATTAATGTCATACCTATAGACGCCTCTGCAGCAGACGACTTTTGAAAACATTGTGACAAAAATGAGAGCTTGCTCATAATAAGCGATTCTTTTTTTGTCACAATGTTTTCGAACTCAATTATTTTACTTTCATTTACAGAAAGTTTCCATTCTTTTGCTAAATAGTTTTGAAAGCTATTTTCTGCAGATTTGTTGCGTGTGGGAAAGCGTTACTATGGGATAACATAATCGCATATTAAAAGTGTTCATACAAGCAACTCTTAAAATGCTTTAATGATTCCTTAACAACTATATGAGCCGTCCCGCGAGAAAACCAACAGTGTGGAGTCTGCGTAAAGTTTCGACCCGGATCAGCGTAAGCATGCCTCGCAGGCTAACCCGGACAGACATTTTGTGGATTTTCTGTATCAAGAATCATTACTCTATACTTCTATCCCCCTGAAACGGAATGTGTATGTCCGGATCAGTCTGTACGGACTTCTCAGGCTGATCTGGGTCGATACATTACGCAGAGTTAATAATTTCTCGTGGAACGGCTCAAATTTCCTTTTTATCATAACTCAGCTTTAAAACATTAATACATTACGCAGAGGCCATAAAGTTGGTTTTCTCGCGGGACGGCTCATATGTCGTACACGGATGATTCTAATCAGATTGCAGGGAGGTTAATATTGATCTGAATCTGCTCTGGTAGCAAAGTCATAAAGGTCTGTTGACCAATGTCATTTAAAAAATAACTGAATTCCCGATTTTATTTCAGTCAACGACAGAATAAATTTCTTTAATAGGATTCTGCTTCAATTTCAAAAGTTTGTCAAGTATATCACGGCAACTTTCATTTTATATATCATCCCCCGATGACTTTGTAATATAAGGGCTACGAAAAGCACATTGCCAAAGAACCACCAACCATTACCGCATGCGTGCGAGATTACAACATATCTGCGTAATGTATCGACCAGATCAGCCTGCGCTGTCCGCGCAGACTGATCCGGCCGACACATTCCGTCTAAGGGGGGATAGATAGAGTAGTGATTCATGAAACAGAAAATCCACAGGAGGCGAAAAGTGTGTGTCCGGTTTAGCCTGCGCGGTACTGCATTCTCAAAACCCGTGCATAGACAACCAGTCTCGGCGGATTTCCAAACGCCGAGCCAAATCAGTGAGCAAACATATTTAGACCTTACGTAGAGCAAATCAGTTTTAGATGTTTTCCAATACTTGAACGAGTCAATGCGAGAAAAACCCTGTCAGAGAAAACCCTGTCCGTTTACACTTTATTTTCATCTTAACTGTGACCCCATTAGTGTTCACTCCATTGGCATACTAGCCGCCATTTTAGGTTGTTCGTAGTTATATTTCACGGATCCCAGCCCCGGTAGTCAATCCAGGGACTGTGATTTCGAATCCCAGCTCGGCCAACAATTGTTCCTACTTGTGTCAACAGTCACTGTGACATGTGTCAATCGTCTTTCACCAATGGGCTAACAGTATATGTGGAAAGCAGCCAATTGTTTGAAACGTATCTTGTGTGGAGTACTGGTGTGGGAAAGCCAGAAAACGCATGAGTAGGTGAACTGGCCGCAGTGATATGACTGAACAATTATTGAAAACGGCGTTAAACCCTTATCAATCAATTTCATCGGAATATGCCTAATACAAAGAGACAAGCTCAACAATTTAAAATGTCGTTCGTATACTTTGATCATTTTACGTCCCGCATAAGATGGCTCGGGAGAAACCTTGTCACAACCGGGAGAAATATCCAGAACCGGCCTGATCCGGGCATGTCCGGCACAATACCGGTATACACCGGTGCATGGCCGGGTCTCTACACTGGCTCTACCGTGATTTTCCGTTGTAATCTATGGGGTGGTCGGGATTACTCTGTGCAAGATAGAACAAAAGGGGGGAGGGGGGGGGGGGGGGTGTGTGTTCTTGGTGGGCACTGATGTGCCACTTAGGCTACACCGGCGCATGACCGGCTATACCGTGTTGAACAGACGTCAACTTAGACACCACCTGGGTGAACTCAGCGTATACCGGGATGGACTTGGGGAAACGCTGGCACGACACCGTAAATGAATCGTGCTAAACTCGGAACTAACCGGGTTAATCCGGGATCAAACGGGGATATCCGGCTTCTACACCGTGGGCACACCGGGACAACGACGGGAAAGTGAGAATGCAATTGATTTTTTTCAGCAGAAATCTCCCGGTATACCGGCTATTTCTGACTGGGAGATGCCGGGACGAGATCCGTGACAGTGAGAATGAGGCTTTACCAGGTAGAAATCGATGTCAAATTCGTGCTCACGTTTGCTACTTTCTATGATACTAAAATAGAAAGACAACTTAAAATCCGAGTATATTCATATAAAGTAATACTGAACATTAAACAGAAGAAAAAACAATTGAGCCGCTACAGGCGACACTCGGTAGACATCAAACTGTGGTAAATGGGCTTTAAATATTAGACGAGTTATGATGACAATGCATTAACAGAATGCGAAAATGTACACGTTGGAATCCACACAGTCTGAAAAATCAAATAAAATTCACAAAGGCGTGTTAGAAGCTTCTGTCGCCGTTTGTAGATGCGGGTAAGATGCATTAGTATCTGAATCTGTTCAGAAAGGCCTTCGTAATGCAGATTGAATGTTTGTCATTTCATCAGACTGTTGGTTTTCACTGTTTCGGAGGAATCCGCCATAGCCGAGTGGTTACCGTGGTGGTTTTTAAACCGGCTATCGCGAGTTTGACCCCCACTCACGGAGTTCATGCTTGAGTATCATATGACAAGTCACATTTCCTAGTCTAGTATTCAAAGCTCTAGATATTAGCCTTTGTTATGCTCTAAAATCCTTATTGGTTCCTCCAAACCCTATGTTGTGAGTTACTCAAAAGAATCGTATCATTTAGACGATTCTTTTGAGTACCCACAACATAGTTTTTAATGAATGCTAAGAGAGATATAATACAAGAAAGACGTATTTACTCCTCCTTCTAGTCCTCTGTTAGTATTGGTTACTTGTTTACCACAAGGAATTATGAAAACGTAGTCTGTCGTCGTGGTTTAACTTGATCAATGTTGTAAACGGATTATGTTTGCTTTATAGAGGTCCATAAGACATAGACATGTATCACAAAGATATACCTAACATGTCATAATCTTGGTAATTCCCTATCATTTGGAAAGTTCGAATGTATTCTGCAACCGAACAGGATATCACACTATTAAGCCTGTGGGTCCTACGACTGTGATTTAGAACGACACAAGAGTGTATATCTTAACACCTTGACCATTTTCGTGCAATTCGCGACGTTAACTCTTTCAGCGCCAAATTGTTTAAAGTAGACTCTTCCATGTTCAAAATCGGGCGTCTCCATTACTCATGTAATCAAAGTTTGGACAATTTTGATAACTAAGAGGCAAACAATGCTGATTTAAGGTGAGACAGCTCGTTACGAGCTGACTCGCCTGAATCAGTATTGTTTGCAAAAACCTCAATATTGCCTTTGGCGCTGAAAGGGTTAATTAAACAAAGTTCTCAAATAACGTATCACATGATCAGCATGTATTATCTTGTAATCTTCGTCTCTACCATTAGATCATAAATAATATATTCATATATGACATTATAAATAACTATGCAAACAAATGCCGAATTTCATACAAGATGAATTCTTTAACAGGAAAACAATGTATCAAGGGTTCAAATGGCAATAAACTTCACCACCATGTGATTTTAACACATATAATGATTTTCCGAGAAATTACGTCAGAATTTCTCTTGGTTTATCCTACATTAAACATGCGATAAAACTATTATATTGTGAAATACGACCTTTCTGTCTCCTATACATGTCAACAGGCTACAGGAAAATACACATATTTCACAGTTTATCAATAGAATTCAAGCGGGCAATTTATCCCCGATTTTACAAAATAAATGTATATTCTACGTGCTGTAGACGGTTTTGTTAGCATTCTTGGGACTGGAACGCTTTGGATCTATGTGTGTGTCTTATTGTCATAAGTATAGATACAACTCGCATGTGCTTGCGTTTATTAAAACATGAACATTAGAAGTAGCAGCCAATTAGGCATGGGATTTCACGTTTATCACTACAACATGGAAAGAGGAGCACGAGAACATTCAATGATATCACCTACTACGTACTATATGAACCAACAGTGTGGACTCTGCGTAAAG
Organism: Serripes groenlandicus; assembly: GCA_031761405.1. Lineage (NCBI taxonomy): Eukaryota > Metazoa > Mollusca > Bivalvia > Cardiida > Cardiidae > Serripes > Serripes groenlandicus. Next base: position 128,376,449 of record JASEVX010000004.1, on the reverse strand, counting down.
TATCGACCCGGATCAGACCAAGCATGCCGCGCAGACTTACCCGGACAGACACTTTTCGCCTCCTGTGGATTTTCTGTTTCAGGAATCACTACTCTATCTATCCCCCCTTAGACGGAATGTGTCGGCCGGATCAGTCTGCGCGGACAGCGCAGGCTGATCTGGTCGATACATTACGCAGATATATTGATATGAGCCGTTCCGCGAGAAAACCAACATTGTGGACTCTGCGTAAAGTATCGACTCGGATCAGACCAAGCATGCCGCGCAGACTTACCCGGACAGACACGTTTCGCCTCCTGTGGATTTTCTGTTTCAGGAATCACTACTCTATCTATCCCCCCTTAGACGGAATGTGTCGGCCGGATCAGTCTGCGCGGACAGCGCAGGCTGATCTGGTCGATACATTACGCTGATATATTGATATGAGCCGTTCCGCGAGAAAACCAACATTGTGGACTCTGCGTAAAGTATCGACTGGGATCAGCCTTAGCATGCCGCGCAGACTTACCCGGACAGACAGTTTTCGCCTCCTGTGGATTTTCTGTTTCAGGAATCACTACTCTATCTATCCCCCCTTAGACGGAATGTGTCGGCCGGATCAGTCTGCGCGGACAGCGCAGGCTGATCTGGTCGATACATAACGCAGATATATTGATATGAGCCGTTCCGCGAGAAAACCAACATTGTGGACTCTGCGTAATGCATCGACCCAGATCAGCCTAAGCCTGCCGCGTACGCTAACCCGGACCTACAGTTTTCGCCTCATGTGGATGTTCTTTTTCAGGAATTATTACTCTATACCTCTATCCCCCTGCGGACTGCGCAGGCTGATACATTACGTAGAGTCCATAATGTTGGTTTTCTCGTGGAACGACTCATATGTCTGTGTTTTATATTGAAGACAATTTTCTTGATAATTTAACCATTATCGGAATATATATTCCAGTGTCTATATTGTTGTGAAAAAACTGTCACTGGTGCAATGGGCTTGCGCATGCGCCGTGTTAATCGTCTTGATCGCGCATGCGTCGTATTTTACCGTCAGTTCTCGGATATTTCCATAGCAGTTCGTCACTAGACTGGTTCTCGTTCGAGTTTGTATGCGAGTAGTTTTTCGGCGATAGCTGACTAACTTGGGTTTTGACCTAGATGTTAAACAAATGATCTAGATTGTAGACCAATCAAATGTTGTATTTAATGAATAATGTCGAAGAAATAAAGGAAGTGAAACGTTTTGATTGGTTCATGGTTAAGTTGGCGATCTTACTAGAGGCACTAATAAGAGTATTTTTATATGAAATGTTCTGCGTACTAACCTTTAATTGTTTTCCTTAAGAAATAAATTTCAGTGACAAAAATCAGTGAACACGTATGAAATATAATATTTAAGAGCAAAATATTAATTATTTTTTAAACATTATAAGTTTTCAATTATTTAATCGTCAATTGAAACATATACTGTGTTACATAATACACCTCTTGGGAGCCTCGCGTAATCTCCAGTCATGTGATGAATTCTCGGCCTTGAACAAAATAACGTCATAATGGATGTTGACTTGGATTGTCAAGTGAAAGGACTGTGGTTCGCTTCCCGGCAGAGACAAGCTCTTTTTTCTCTCTTATTCATATCAAAACTAAAGTATATATGAACTAAAACATTTATGAACCAAATATTACATATTTAACGTTATTGTTTTTTGTCATTCTAAGAAGTAAGATAAAATATCAAATAATATGCGCATGTTCGATTTCTTAATGTTTTCTCATATTAATCGCTGTTTATCTTTTTTAAAGATATTTCTTGTTTATAATTAAAATGTAAATTAAAACCATAGTTTAACGTGTACCGGCGTTAAGCCATCACGGGTCACCCATTCAGGCACTAACCGCGATGAACGTTTTAACTTTACGAAAAGGTCAACCATTCTACCTACGTCGGTATAAAAGCCGGCTTCCAAAGCAAGGCTGTAGAAGTGATATGTATACCCGTTCCCGTTACATGTATCCCTCTTTTCTCTTGACTTCGACCCAAAGTCACACAACACAAGCAGTATACCAGAGCGGAGTCTATGTAACATCACTAGGAACCACCGGGGTTTTAATAACAGGAAAATGGGAATATTTTCATAAATGCGAAATTATTTTGCGATTAAAAGAATATATTAAGGGGGAAAAAGGACGCGCATGCGCAGAAAAATATTTACAATAATTTTGGTAGATCGAGGTCAACACGTTGGGAATCAAACAGTATTTCTTTAGCCATACAATGCTGATTCCCGCGCTAACATGGAACTGCTGTATCTTGCAGCAACTCTTGTATATTACTTATTTTACAGCTATAAAACACGGTAAGTAATCTGTACTCGGGAGTTCCGCGCTGATAATCTTTATCTCCGGCTGAATCCAATTAAGAACTCATTTAACATGAAAATCGGGTACAACTGTAAAATATATTTTAATAAAAACACTTGAAATGCTGTATAAGGCGCCTTGTCATAGATTGATATTTTAAACGATACTTGCACCTATGGTTACATCCCGGTGATATCCCTTGGTCACTTACCGGTGTATAATTTCAGAGCTCTAGATAATGAGTGTTTTGCTTGTTCTAAAATCCTTATTTTATCCGCTAACCCTATTTTGTGGGTACTCAAAAGAATCGTCTCAATGAGACGATTCTTTTGAGTACCCACAATACAGGATTTGGATTGATAATAATAAAGATATTGTGGGGAAAGAACTGTAAACTTCTCCTTATCTGGACCTCTGGACCGTGATAGACAAGGACACTTTGTCGTGTTCAAGTGCCTTTCATTATAACTGCCACCAGTGGTTTGAACTAAAACGCTACGGCTTTAAATTACAAAGAAGCGTTGCTTTACGGACTTAAAAAGACAAGCAAGTTGCTCACAATAGCAATAAGCAAATGATATTATTCAGTGCATCTAAAAAGGTACAAGTTGGAATTTCTGAACAATATAGTTTCGGATCAACTTGTATGTATCTGCCCTGTCGAATTAGAGTTTACACACGTTGACACACTCTTCTTACATGTTTATGTGAATCATATGTGAAAAGTGGAGACCCTGCTCAGACTGGTCTGGATCTGCACTGTTCCAAAGGCCAACTTATACATTTTCCCATAAACGGGTTCATACAGGGACATAGATACATGTAATCTTATCTACGTCCCTGGTTCATATGATATGTATTCGATAGCGATTTGTAAAGGTCAAATTTTCTGTTCCGAATGTCATGTTTGAAAAAGCAAACATCCCATTAATTGGTTCCGAATGCCCAGGGCATTTTCGTGGAAAAAAGGAAAACAATTTGAAGCAGAAGTTTGCCGGATATAACTCGAGACGGAATAAACAAAAAACGATATAAAAAGAAAAGCCAATGTGGTCTAGTACGGCTTTAAACCTTAATTACAAGCAACTCTACATTAAATATTTTGATTTTTTTAGTGTAAGTATATCGATGTTTTGCTAGAAGCAATAGTCTTTTAGCACCGGGATATTTAAATATTCTCCTTTCTTGAATAGACGAACAGCGTGTCTGCGGCAATAATGAATTAGTGGTGACTTTAAGGTAATTATACACAGAGTGAATAATCGACATATGTTGTTTGTCACTGTTTCTGCTCTGGAGAGTTTTAAAGTTAGGTTACCCTTTACTCAATGAAGGGCATGTAGTTAATACTGTTCAGATACAAGTTGAAAACATTGTTTGAAAATGAAACATTGTGTCTGAAGATCCACATGCTTTTCTTCACTGTCGTAAACGATTCATTTAATGACATAATGATTGTTATGTTTGTTTGGTGTTTACACCCGCTTTAAAGACAATCAGTTATATCACGGTGTTTCCTGAGTAACTTAGGTTACCAGTACTACTGGTCCATCTATCCTGACACCAGCCAGTCAATCGCAACCCTGAGCGCTAATGATGGCAGCCATTGCAACCATTGTTTAAGGCTTTGGTATGACCCGGTCAAGGATCGACCCGCAGCCTCCCGCATTCGAGGTGGACGCTTTACGATTACACCATCGCGGCGGAATTAAACTTGTAGATACATCCGTCAAGTTTTATCCAATGGTTCTTTTAGAATAAGGTTGTTTTGGTTTTTAAACACACAGTTTGGCCTCCAGGGGCGTAGCTTTGCAATAATCAATGTGTAAGCCGTCTCTTGAGAAAAATCAACAGTGTGGACTGTGCGTAAAGTATCGACCCGGATCAGCCTAAGTATACCGCGCAGGCGTACCCGAATAGACACATTCGCCTACTGTGGAGTTTATGTTTCAGGAATCACTTCTCTATACATCTATCACCTTAACACGGAATGTGTCGGCCGGATCAGTCTGCGCGGACAGCGCAGGCTGATCTGGTCGATAATTACGCATATGTCTATCGCCGCAGCTGCATTTTGGGGCATTTTGAGAAAAAATGTGTAGGCACGTGCCTACAGTGCCTAAAGGGAGCTACGCCCCTGACCTCGTCCGACAGTGACTGGAGGCGAATGCATTTTGAAAGTCCAGAAGGTTGTTTACATTGTTGCACTGAAGTTGATGATTGTATATATTTGTGTAACATTTTCGTGTGCTGTTTACAACAACAATATCAACGTTAAACAAAAGACAATCCGTTATCCGGCGATAAATCCCAAGATATGTTCACCCTTTCCCACATACAACAAATCTGCAGCAGACGACTTTGAAAGCATAGAGACAAAAACCTGAAAAATCTCCATAAAAGATGGCCTAATTTTTAAATAAAGTTGAAAACATTGTAGCTAAAGGGGAAATTGATCATCATGAGCAATTTCACTTTTGGCCATAATGTTTTCAAAGGTCGTCAGCTGCTATTGCTTCAAAATGCGTCTGCAGGTTGGAAAAGTGTATACAACTTACAATTATAGATCTGTTGACAATTATAATTATGAAATCAATAATCACGTTATCCAACTGATAAATCTGAACAAAAATCAAACAATCGATATTTAAAAGATACATGTAGCTCACAATATGCCTGTACATGTACAGTATCGAGTGGATATTGTCTTGATAATTGATTTGCATTAACTTCGACAGATAAATGACGGTGGAATCTCAATATTACATGTAGATACTATAATCGAAGTAATTATATTTGATTGAAAACCATCAATACCATCGAACTCACAAACTGTCTAATTTATATTTCACTTAAACCCTTCCACCTGAAAACGCCTTTTGACGTGCAATATGCGGATTTAGGAAATATTTTAGCAGTAGGAGAAATTGTTCATTATGATGCCAAAATATGTCAATTTTATTAAATAATAGCGCTTACATTTATAGGGATTTTCCATATCGTTGCCTAGACATTTTCAAATTCGTCGCCAGAAGATTTTAGGTAAGAAAGCGGTTAAGATAAAAACCTCCCGATATTTCGTTCATAATGTGCACGATATATTGTTGATTACTCGTCTACCGGACAAAGCGTGAAGTTTCAAATACAGGGGCATGCACTTCAAAACGAAATTATGATGCTCGCAGAAGGAGAGTTGATTAAATGTGGTTTTTTTTCTCAGATATTTCTGACGTTAAAAAAGCAATAAACTTTTACATGACCCATATTCTGTCAACGATTTTATATCATCTGTTGCAAAGTAATTTCCTATTTTTCCAGAATAAATACACCTAACGAAATGCAAATGAATATTTTGTGTAGATGTAGAAACCGAAAATAAATGTTTTCTACTAACGTTCGATATTGTGCTTTGATAGTGCTTCCATATCAGTTGACATTTTATATTAAAAACATTAAATGACTTTTGTTTGTATCAATTCAGTTGATATTGTTTCGATACTTGTTCATGTTTGATACCATGGGATACAAAAACGGACCTTAAGGGATTTTTTTAAGAAAACACACTCAGATCAGTGAACTCCTCTGTGTCTCCTTGTCAAGGTAACTAGGTGTGTCATATTTCCATGGTAATATCATAGACGTTTCCCAATAACGCTTTTAGGTCAAATTACGCCAAATACATCCGCTGTCATGCTGATCCCAATAGTTCACAAAGAAAACTTTGCTTGCGTAGAAATGAGTGTATACCATCACCAGAATGTATTGAATACATGACATTGAGTTTAAATTCGTTGTAAATGTGTATAGGATGCACTGGAAATGATTGATTTGATCACTTTTAGTATTTTTACCTTGTTTGAAAGTGAAAGTAGAGAATGCTAAACACCGGTTTTGTCCGAGCCCGATTTGGTCTAAAATGACGGTTATCATTTTCGCCTGGTGCGTTATTTCTTGCATAATGTATGACACTCCATTTTATTTGGATTTTTCGAAAGCTTAGAAGGTTATTCTTTTCAGTAATATATGGTGTTCTACATAGGAAACGCTTAGAAAGTGTGACAATTAAGGACTGAAACTCGTCGATTTACATGGAAACAAAGAAGGAATTTATTTGCTGTATTGTAACCTATAGTAACAGAAAGATACAGGTATACGATCTGAATTCCATTCAATTTAAAGTAAATGTGAAGACCAGCCTCAATCATTTGATTGAGATGTCGTAAACGTTCAGTAATGCCGCATGAAAACCGACCGCATGGCATGTCCGAGCAGTGAAGATCAGAAGAATCCAGCGCATCCATGCAGTATGATCTGAATCTGCACTGTTCGTCACTTAGTCATAGATCGTTTTAGCTTCAATGCGGAAGTAAGTAGTTTTTTCTACACGTGTAATGATTACGTTAGTGTGTGTTTTTATAAATTGATTGATTGATTGATTGGGGTTTAACGCCGTTTTTAACAATTTCTCAGTTATATCACGGCGGCCAGTTCACCTACTCATGCATTTCCTGGTTTGTTCACGCCAGTACTCCACACAACAATCTTCCCAAGCAACTGGCTGCTTTTCCACATAGACTTAGACCAATTGTTGGAATACGAATGACGCATGTCGCATTGACTTTTGTCAATCGTCGGAAAGAAAGTTGGCCGAGCCGGGATTTGTTTTTATAGAGAAATAGCTCATAATAGCCTGCGCTTTTGTGTTTCCTGGCAATACATGCATCATGACAGGCCTAGATAGAACGACTGCTACACGACTGTTTAACCCATTACTTCACATGACGGTCGTCTGCCTTACAATCATCAGACGAACAATTTCGACATTCTAAAAGAATGAAAGATTTATATTGATAAAGAGTTGAAAATATTGCAATAAAAGGTTAAATTGCTCGTCATGTTCAATGAAAGTTGTAAAATGTCGTCTGTGTGAAGTAATGGGTAAAGTATGCAGATTAATCGTTATTTACATTTATTGAAATAACGTCCATAACCAACTCCCTCTATCGTAGCCCTACCAACAATGGGCTAACAGTCTTTGTGGATAAGCAGTCAGTTAATGTTGAAGTCTGTTGTGTGGCGTACTGGTGAGTGAAAGCCTGTAAACACATGAGAAGGTAAACTGGCCGCCGCGATATGATTTAAAATTGCTGGAAAACGGCGTTAAACCCTAATCAATCAAATCAATTTAAATCAACCAGTTTCAACTTTCCTAGGCATTTTACAAGTAGTACACTCTATATCATGAAAAGCGTTACATCTAAGCTTTAAAAAATTCCAAAGAAAATGTGGGGAGGGGTTCCTGTATTGTGCAAGAAAGAATTCGTCCCGCGACGATGGTTGTCGTCGTTTTGGACGAAAACGGGCTGAGTCGAAACCGGCTTTTCACATACTCTACTTTTAACTTTCGAACAAGATCAACATACTCAAAATGATTAAATCAATCAGTTCCAGTTCAACCGATACACATGTGAAATGGATTTAAACTCAATGTCATATATCCAATGCATTCTGGTGATGGTATACACTCAATTCTACGCAGACAAAGGTCATTTAGGGACTACTCGGCTGTTTTAAAGCAGACGATATTATATCACGTAAACGGTTAACGGTTTTTCCCGGACAACATTCACTTCTACGACACAATGCAATCCGTCTGCCGCCGTTTATTTTAAATTGAATTCGCTCGAAAGTGCTTCTTACATTACAGAATACGGAAATTAAATTTTAATTATTGATAATCCCTCAACTCCATCAGCAGATTACATATCAATAAAAATACGTAATAGAGGGACAATTCCCTGGTGCACTAGGAATGAAGTAGCTTTAATGACTTCGATGTAACTTAAGATATTAAGCAGATATCATTTAGTCGCTTAATATTTTACTCGGATCTGAAGACGCACTGCATAACCCTCATATTCATATAGACGACGTTTGGTGCCCAATGCAACATACGAGTTTAAAACAGTATGGGAAATTGAGAAATTGCTCGTACTGACCATTTGCTCATTTTCCGACTCGACACTGTTTCATCAACAATACTTGTTTGATGTCAATATTTGTGTATTTTTCTTCACGATAAGGATCCACCATGGCCGAGTGGTTAGCGTCGGGGATTTATAACCGGCTGTCCCGGTGCGAAACCTAGTATCTATTGTCATGGTTAAGTGCCCCTGGGCAAGGCACATTTCCTAGCCTAGTACTGCTTCTTTTATGAAAATCATGAAAAAGATCAATATCGGCGTGATATCACTAAACTATTGTTTAAAGCGGCGTAAAATCACAATAAAAACAAAAATGATCATAATTGAGCCGTCCCGCGAGAAAACCAACATTATGGCGCCGCGTAATATATCGACCAAGATTATCCTGCTCAGTCCGCGCAGTCTGATCAGGACCGACAAATTCCGTCTCAGGGGGATAGAGGTAATAAAAAAAGAAAATCCACAGGAGGCGAAAAGTTTCTGTCCGGTCCGGGTTAGCCTGCGCGGCATGCTTAGGCTGATCCGGATCGATACTTTACGCAGAGTCCACAAAATTGGTTTTATCGCGGGACGGCTCATATGATGTCAAAGTAGACGAGTGTTAATTTACAATTTAGAGAAAATGGTTAGAATATCAGGAGTGTCTAAAATGTTATCTTTTCCAAAATACAACCGTGAAATAATTCGATTATTTATTCTTCAAAGCACTCTCATGCATTTGGCTTTTGAATACTTAGACTTTGAATTTTGCCTTTCAATATCAGACTGATCGTGCGTGATACACAGCCATTTCTAGAAGTCAAATACAACAGGCACGAGAATAAAAAGTGTTCATAGATACGCGAAATAATCGAGTCAGACATTTGAGATAAACCTATTTGAGGAAGACGTAAGTCAGGCGCCACTCCTTACTAATTTAGGAACAAAAACGTGTAACATGGGAAAATCATCAGTGCTACGAAAGACAAGATGCATACGGTATAACACTCTGCCGTTTACTCAGTGTTCCGTAAAGAGTTATAACACGCTGCCGTTGTACTCAGTGTTCCGTAAGGAAATATAAGACTCTGCCGTTGTACTCAGTATTCCATAAGGAATTATAACAAAATGTCGTTGTACTCAGTGTTCCGTAAGGAGTTATAAAACTATGTCGTTTTACTCAGTGTTCCGTATGTAGTTATAACACTCTTTCGTTGTACTCAGTGTTCCGTAAGGAGTTATAACACTCTGTCGTTGTACTCAGTGTTCCGTAAGGAGTTATAACACTATGTCGTTGTACCCAGTGTTCCGTATGTAGTTATAACACTCTGTCGTTGAACTCAGTTTTCCGTAAGGAGTTATAACACTCTGTCGTTGTACTCAGTGTTCCGTAAGGAGTAGCCCGGCCGGGTAGCCGAATTGGTAGCGTATCTGACTCGTGATCTGGAGGTCACGGGTTCGATACCCGGTTGCGGCGACATTCTTTCGGGCGATGTTTTCCATTGCCTCTCACCTCTGATCTATGTGAGAAAGTAGTCAGTGGCTTCGAAAGAATGTTGTGTAAGTACTGGTGTGGGAAAGCCAGGAAAACATGGGTAGGTGCACTGACCGCCGTGATATGACCAAAGCTGTTGAAAGCGGCGTTAAACTCCAAACAAACAAACAAACAAACAAATCCGTAAGGAGTTATAACACAATGTCGTTGTACTCAGTGTTCCGTAAAGAGTTATAACACTCTGTCGTTGTACTCAGTGTTCCGTAAGGAGTTATAACACTATGTCGTTGTACTCAGTGTTCCGTAAGGAGTTATAACACGCTGCCGTTGTACTCAGTGTTCCGTAAGGAAATATAACACTCTGCTGTTGTACTCAGTATTCTATAAGGAATTATAACAAAATGTCGTTGTACTCAGTGTTCCGTAAGGAGTTATAACACTATGTCGTTGTACTCAGTGTTCCGTATGTAGTTATAACACTCTTTCGTTGTACTCAGTGTTCCGTAAGGAGTTATAACACTATGTCGTTGTACTCAGTGTTCTGTAAGGAGTTATAACACTATGTCGTTGTACTCAGTGTTCCGTATGTAGTCATAACACTCTGTCGTTGAACTCAGTTGTCCGTAAGGAGTTATAACACTATGTCGTTGTACTCAGTGTTCCGTAAGGAGTTATAACACAATATCGTTGTACTCAGTGTTTTGTAAAGAGTTATAACACTCTGTCATTGTACTCAGTGTTTCGTAAGGAGTTATAAAACTATGTCGTTGTACTCAGTGTTTCGTAAGGAATTATAACACTCTGTCTTTGCACTCAGTGTTCCGTAAAGAGTTATAACACGCTGTCGTTGTACTCAGTGTTCCGTAAAGAGTTATAGCACTCTGCCGTTGTACTCAGTGTTACGTAAAGAGCTATAACACTCTGTCTTTGCACTCAGTGTTCCGTAAAGAGTTATAACACTCTGCCGTTGTACTCAGTGTTCCGTAAGGAGTTATAACACTCTGTATTTGCACTCAGTGTTCCGTAAAGAGTTATAACACTCTGTATTTATACTCGGTGTTCCGTAAATAGTTATAACACTCTGTCGTTGTACTCAGTGTTCCGTAAGGAATTATAACACTCTGTCGTTGTACTCAGTGTTCCGTAAAGAATTATAACACTATGTCGTTGTACTCAGTGTTTCGTAAGGAGTTATAACACTCTGTCGTTGTACTCAGTGTTACGTAAGGAGGTATAACACTATGTCGGTGCAATCAGTGTTCCGTAAATAGTTTTAACACTCTGTATTTGTACTCGGTGTTCCGTAAAGAGCTATAGCACTCTGTCGTTGTACTCGGTGTTCCGTAAAGAGTCATAACACTTTGTCGTTGTACTTAGTGGTCCGTAAGGATTTATAACACGTTGTCGTTGTACTCAGTGTTACGTAAGGAGTTATAACACTCTGTCGTTGTACTCGATGTTCAGTAAAGAGTTATAACACTTTGTCGTTGTATTTAGTGGTCCGTAAGGAGTTATAACACGTTGTCGTTGTAATCAGTGTTACGTAAGGAGTTATAACACTCTGTCGTTGTACTCGATGTTCAGTAAAGAGTTATAACACTCTGTATTTGTACTCGGTGTTCCGTAAAGAGTTATGACACTCTGTCGTTGTACTCAGTGTTACGTAAGGAGTTATAACACTCTGTCGTTGTACTCAGTGTTCCGTAAATAGTTATAACACTCTGTCGTTGTACTCAGTGTTCCGTAAAGAGTTATAACACTTTGTCGTTGTACTCAGTGTTTCGTAAGGAGTTATAACACTCTGTCGTTGTACTCAGTGTTACGTAAGGAGTTATAACACTATGTCGGTGCACTCAGTGTTCCGTAAATAGTTTTAACACTCTGTATTTGTACTCGGTGTTTCGTAAAGAGCTATAGCAGTCTGTCGTTGTACTCAGTGTTCCGTAAAGAGCTATAACACTCTGTCGTTGTACTCGGTGTTCCGTAAAGAGTCATAACACTTTGTCGTTGTACTTAGTGGTCCGTAAGGAGTTATAACACGTTGTCGTTGTACTCAGTGTTACGTAAGGAGTTATAACACTCTGTCGTTGTACTCGATGTTCAGTTAAGAGTTATAACACTCTGAATTTGTACTCGGTGTTCCGTAAAGAGTTATGACACTCTGTCGTTGTACTCAGTGTTCCGTAAGGAGTTATAACACTTTGTCGTTGTACTTAGTGGTCGGTAAGGAGCTATAACACTCTGGCGTTGTACTCAGTGTTCCCTAAAGAGTTATAACACTCTGTCGTTGTACTCAGTGTTCCGTAAGGAGTTATAACACTTTGTCGTTGTACTTAGTGTTCCGTAAGGAGTTATAACACTCTGTCGTTGTACTCAGTGTTCCGTAAAGAGTTATAACACTCTGCCGTTGTACTTAGTGTTCCGTAAAGAGCTATAACACTCTGTCGTTGTACTCAGTGTTCCGTAAATAGTTATAGCACTATGGCATTGAACTCAGTGTTCCGTAAGGAGTTATAACACTCTGTCGTCGTACTCAGTGTTCCGTAAAGAGTTATAACACTCTGTATTTGTACTCGGTGTTCCGTAAAAAATTATAACACTCTGTCGTTGTACTCAGTGTTTTGTAAAGAGTTATAACACTCTGTCGTTGTACTCAGTGTTCCGTAAAGAGTTATAACACTCTGTAGTTGTACTCGGTGTTCCGTAAAGAGTTATAACACTATGTCGTTGTACTCAGTGTTCCGTAAGAAATTATAACACTTTGTCTTTGAACTCAGTGTTCCGTAAGGAGTTAAAACACTCTGCCGTTGTACTCAGTGTTCCGTAAAGAGTTATAGCACTCTGGCATTGTACTCAGTGTTCCGTAAGGAGTTATAACACTCTGTCTTTGTACTCAGTGTTCCATAAATAGTTATAAGACTCTGTCGTTGTACTCAGTGTTCCGTAAGGAGTTATAACACTCTGCCGTTGTACGCAGTGTTCCGTAAGGAGTTATAACACTCTGTCGTTGTACTCAGTGTTCCGTAAAGAGTTATAACACTCTGTAGTTGTACTCGGTGTTCCATAAAGAGTTATAACACTCTGTCGTTGTACTCAGTGTTCCGTAAGGAATTATAACACTTTGTCTTTGTACTCAGTGTTCCGTAAAGAGTTATAGCACTCTGTCATTGTACTCAGTGTTCCGTAAGGAGTCTTAACACTATGTCGTTGTACTCAATGTTCCGTATTGAGTTATAACACTCTGGCATTGAACTCAGTGTTCCGTAAGACATTATAACACTCTGTCGTTGTACTCGGTGTTCCGTAAAGTGTTATAACACTCTGTCGTTGTACTCAGTGTTCCGTAAGGAGTTATAACACTCTGTCGTTGTACTCAGTGTTACGTAAGGAGTTATAACACTCTGTCGTTGTACTCGGTGTTCAGTAAGGAGTTATAACACTCTGTCGTTGTACTCAGTGTTCCGTAAGGAGCTATAACACTCTGTCGTTGTACTCAGTGTTACGTAAGGAGTTATAACACTCTGTCGTTGTACTCGGTGTTCAGTAAGGAGTTATAACACTCTGCCGTTGTACTCAGTGTTCCGTAAGGAGCTATAACACTATGTCGTTGTACTCAGTGTTCCGTAAGGAGTTATAACACTCTGTCGTTGTACTTGGTGTTCAGTAAAGAGTTATAACACTCTGCCGTTGTACGCAGTTTTCCGTAAAGAGCTATATCACTCTGTCGTTGTACTCAGTGTTCCGTAAAGAGTTTTAGCACACTGGCATTGAACACAGTGTTCCGTAAGGAGTTATAACACTCTGTCGTTGTACTCAGTGTTCCGTAAAGAGTTATAACACTCTGTCGTTGTACTCAGTGTTCCGTAAAGAGTTATAACACTCTGTAGTTGTACTCGGTGTTCCGTAAAGAGTTATAACGCTCTGTCGTTGTACTCAGTGTTCCGTAAGGAATTATAACACTTTGTCTTTGTACTCAGTGTTCCGTAAGGAGTTATAACACTCTGTCGTTGTACTCAGTGTTCCGTAAAGAGTTATAGCACTCTGTCATTGTACTCAGTGTTCCGTAAGGAGTCTTAACACTATGTCGTTGTACTCAATGTTCCGTAAGGAGTTATAACACTCTGGCATTGAACTCAGTGTTCCGTAAGGAATTATAACACTCTGTCGTTGTACTCGGTGTTCCGTAAAGTGTTATAACACTCTGTCGTTGTACTCAGTGTTCCGTAAGGAGATATAACACTCTGTCTTTGTACTCGGTGTTCAGTAAAGAGTTATAACACTCTGTCGTTGTACTCAGTGTTCCGTAAGGAGTTATACAAAATATCTAGGTTTAATCTCAGTTAATCGTCAAGAATGAACCAAGGGAGGTAATCCTTACGGAAACGACGTATTTGTCCTCTTTTCTGTCATCACTATTCCATGCTCTAGGTTTTGTTTGGTTGTTTTGTTGTGTTTGTTGAATTGATGGCTTTGAGATATTGCCATGTGTAGTATATGTAAATTGTTTGTGTAATGCTCTAAACTTATGATCATGTACGTGTTTTTTCTCGTCAATGTATATATGTTCGATTTTCAAACTATCATATAAATATGTTAGCGGCGATGTAAAATAAAGTTTTATGTCGAATAAATAAACTTGAAATATTAAAACCACGCCTAATCTTCGCTACAGAAGCAAATGCTCGAATGAAGTGATGACTTTATATTACAGGTCTTCTTAGAATTACCTTTACGTCATCTAATCAAATAATCAACTTCTAAATCGTTAGGTAACATCAGGGGAAATAACTTATATAAATCAACGAGATAGTGAAGATATGATGACCGAATGTTCCTACTGTACAGTAGCAATTGTGTTACCGGGCGTTGATTGTATCGTGTCATTTAATTTGACAGAAAACAGTCACCAGTTCGTTTGAATTGAACTGTATGTTTAAATTTATAATCGACCTTTTATGCTGTGTCGTCAGATATACAGTCTGATTTTAATGAGATTATTAACATTGAGGTATGGGTTAAATGTAGGAGCAGGCTAGTATGTGGTGACGGGTTATGCTATATGGGTTCAATGTAGGAGCAGGCTAGTATGTGGGAAAGTGTTAATATGTATGGGTTAAATGTAGGATCAGGCTAGTATGTGGTGACGGGTTATGCTATATGTGTTAAATGTAGGAGCAGGCTAGTATTAGTGACGGGTTATGCTATATGTGTTAAATGTAGGAGCAGGCTAGTATGTGGGAAAGTGTTAATATGTATGGGTTAAATGTAGGATCAGGCTAGTATTAGTGACGGGTTATGCTATATGTGTTAAATGTAGGAGAAGGCTAGTATTAGTGACGGGTTATGCTATATGTGTTAAATGTAGGAGCAGGCTAGTATGTGGGAAAGTGTTAATATGTATGGGTTAAATGTAGGATCAGGCTAGTATTAGTGACGGGTTATGCTATATGTGTTAAATGTAGGAGCAGGCTAGTATTAGTGACGGGTTATGCTATATGTGTTAAATGTAGGATCAGGCTAGTATTAGTGACGGGTTATGCTATATGTGTTAAATGTAGGATCAGGCTAGTATTAGTGACGGGTTATGCTATATGGGTTCAATGTAGGAGCAGGCTAGTATGTGGGAAAGTGTTAATATGTATGGGTTAAATGTAGGAGTAGGCTTTTATGTGGGAAAGTATTAATATGTATGGGTTAAATGTAGGAGCAGGCTAGTATGTGGGAAAGTGTTAATATGTATGGGTTAAATGTAGGAGCAGGCTAGTATGTGGTGACGGGTTATGCTATATGGTTTAAATGTAGGAGTAGGCTAGTATGAGGGAAAGTGGTATGCTATATGGCGTAAATGTAGGACCAGGCTAGTATGTGAGAAAGTGTTAATATGTATGTGTTAAATGTAGGAGCAGGCTAGTATGTGAGAAAGTGTTAATATGTATGTGTTAAATGTAGGAGCAGGATAGTAAGTGGGAAAGTGTTAATATGTATGGGTTAAATGTAGGAGCAGGCTAGTATGTGGGGAAGTGTTAATATGTATGGGTTGATTGTAGGAGCAGGCTAGTATGTGAGAAAGTGTTAATATGTATGGGTTAAATGTAGGAGTAGGCTATTATGTGGGAAAGTGTTAATATGTTTGTGTTAAATGTAGGAGCAGGCTAGTATGTGGGAAAATGTTAATATGTATGGGTTAAATGTAGGAGTAGGCTATTATGTGGGAAAGTGTTAATATGTATGAGTTAAATGTAGGAGTAGGCTTTTATGTGGGAAAGTATTAATATGTATGAGTTAAATGTAGGAGTAGGCTTTTATGTGGGAAAGTGTTAATATGTATGGGTTGATTGTAGGAGTAGGCTTTTATGTGGGAAAATGTTAATATGTATGAGTTAAATGTAGGAGTAGGCTATTATGTGGGAAAGTGTTAATATGTATGAGTTAAATGTAGGAGTAGGCTTTTATGTGGGAAAGTATTAATATGTATGGGTTAAATGTAGGAGTAGGCTATTATGTGGGAAAGTGTTAACAAATATGTATGGGTTAAATGTAGGAGTAGGCTATTATGTGGGAAAGTATTAATATGTATGGGTTAAATGTAGGAGCAGGCTAGTATGGCTCTTTATTTGTTTTGATCCTCACTTGTCACAAAGTCCCGGATGTCGGATTTCATGTAACGTGGCGGTCATGTCAGTTGATCTGTTTTAATTAAAGTTTCGGTAATATAAATTGGCTTACGACGTCTTGGAAATATTTAAAAGTGGGTCAAAGTAGTTAAACATTGCCTACACAATTGCATTATACGCCCATAAAACGTCTAACACAAGTAATTGAGATAGATCTATCCTTTGATGGGGACGGTTTAAAAGAATTGTTAGATCCTGAAATCCTATATCTAGGATACTCAAAGGAACCCTCACACTAAGACAATTCTCTAAGTGTGGTTTTTATCGAGTAATAAGAAACATATTAAAGGAGACAGACCATTGAATCTTTTTTTATCCAGGTCTATGGTTAGCATCGAACGTGTCCCGAGCGATTACCATTAGTCTTAACGCGTAACGTCGTCAGACGAATTGAGGACAGAGGGACCTCTCCATACTCTTAGCGGGTACTGTTTGATTACCCAAGAGACACTTGTCTTTAAACCTGAGAAAGAACTCACTCACCCCGCGACGGTGGTTGCTGTCATTTTGGACGAAAACCGACTTTTCACACTCTCTACTTTCACTTTCGAACAAGATCAACATACTCAAAATTATCAAATCAATCAGGTCCAGTGCCTACTATACACATTTAAAATGAATTTAAACTAAATTCCATATATCCAATGCGTTCTGGTGAATGTATATACTCATTTCTACGCAAACAGAGGTTATTTCGGGACTACTTGGCTGTTTTAAAGAAGACGATATTTTATTTAATGCTAAACGATGCGATACTGAGTTTATCAGTGATATATAATCCATATCAGTGATATATAATCCATATCACCCACACTGTGAGTGATATATGTATGACGTCATTTTCCTAGTTTCCGGTCATGTTAGACTACACACGTTATATATATATAAAGAAATACGTAATGGGTATATTATTAGATCGGATACAAGCATTGTCATGTGATAAAAACCTTATCTTATCTATACCCATGTATAATTCCGTATTCCGTATATCGTAAATTTAACAAATCGGACTTATTGTCATTGTCACACATTGTGTAGTAAACAAATACATCCACACAGATTCGTCCGCGTGTGAACAGGTACGAAGACACCAAATAGTTCCCATCATAAAAAAAAAGAATATTGTTTGTTTTGAGTGGATATGGAATATATTTCAATTCGAAGTGATACAACTTTAACATTTTCTTTCGATGAGATATATTACATATCCACTCAAAACAAACACATATCCTCTATAGTTCACGTAAACGGTTAACGGTTTTTCCCGGACAAATTTCACTTCTACGACACATTGCAATCCGTCTGCCACCGTTTATTTTAATTGAATGCGCTCGAAGGTGCTTCTTACATTACAGAATACGGAAATTAAATTTTAATTATTGATAATCCCTCAACTCCATCAGCAAATTACATATCAATAAAAATACGTAATAGAGGGATAATTCCCTGGTGCACTAGGAATGAAGTAGATTTAATTACTTCGATGTAACTTAAGCAGTCATCATTTAGTCGCTTAATATTTTACTCGGATCTGTAGACGCACTGCATACACAGCCATTTCTAGAAGTCGAAAAAAACACGCACGAGAATAAAAAGTGTTCATAGATGCGTGAAATAATCGAATCAGACATTTGAGATAAACCTATTTGAGGAAGACGTAAGTCAGGCGCCTCTCCTTACACATTTAGAAACAAAACAGTGTAACATGGGAACAGTATCAGTGCTACGAAAGACAAGATTCATACGATAGAACACTTTGCCGCTGTACTCAGTGTTCCGTAAGGAGAAATACACAATATCTGGGTGTTATCTCGGTGAACAGTTATGAATGAATCAACTCTCATTTAAAGAACATAGCTCGGAGGTAATTATTACCGAAACGACGTATTTGTCCTAATTGCTGTAATGACTCTATATGTTTCGTTCGGTTGTCTTGTTGTGTATGTTAAATTGATGGCTTTGACATCTTGCCATGTGTTGTATTTGCAAATTGTTTGTGTAATGCTCTAGACTTATGAAAATGTATGTGTTTTCATTAATGTATATATGTTCATTTGTTAAACTGTCATATAAATATGTTAGCGGCGATGTAGAATAACTTGATATGCCGAATAAATAAACTTGAAACATTAAAACAACGCCTAATCTTCGCTACAGAAGCAAATGCTCGTATGAAGTGATGACTTTATATTACAGGTCTTCTTAGATTGACCTTTACGTCATCTTATCAAATAATCAACTTCTAAATCGTTAGGTATCAACAGAGGAGATAACTTATATAAATCAACGAGATAGTGACGATATAAAGACCGAATGTTGCGATTATACAGTAACAATTGTGTTACCTGGCGTTTATATAATTTGACGTAAAACAATCACCAGTTCGTTAAAAGTGAACTGAATGATTTTCCAGTCGACCTGTTATGCTGTGTCGTCAGTTATACAGTCTGATTTTATTAAGATTGTAAATAACCATTCTCTCTAAGCATTTAAACTGTGTGGGCACGCCTGGTCATGGATTCGCTAAAACGTATTAAACATGTTGACATCATTGAATTATTCAGGAAAAGAATGTCAGAAATTCCAAATATTGCAATGTTGCCATGGAAACAGTTTGCAAAAGTGAGTCTTTTAGGAAAAACGCAGTATTTAACACTATTATTTTAAAAAGAATGCAGCCATCTCAAATTAAGTTCAGTGCAGAAATAGATAGATGAACATTTTCTTAATCAAATGCAAGAAAAAAGCTACGGGGAACATATTCTCACTTTTTTAAAAGACCTAATCACCTATAATTAGAAATTAACTCCCTTAGTTATTTGGAAGAATACAATTAACATGAATTAGCTCCCTTGGATTTTAGATTTTTATTTTATTAGGTTTTAGAGGTATTTCGTTTTACATTATTTCAGGTATATCAAGGTAATAGTTCACTTGTTTGTGATTACTGGGTAAACAAACCAGTCCTAGGCTAGAAACTAACCTTGCCCAAGGGTTCTCAACCATAATGTTTGAGCCGCGATTTTTTATCGAACCTGCGACTTCCTGTTCCAAAATCCCCGACACTTGATATTTTGTTCCATGTTTATGAGTTTTGAAGTCAAATGCGTTAAGATTTGTATAGGATCTATGCGGGGAGTGAAGACTGATGAAACTGTATGGTGGCTCTTGCCAGTCTTTACTTAATTGTTATGTTTTAAGTTCGTTGCTAGATATGTTTTATTTAGTTAAATACAGGGGCGTAGCTTTGCAATAATCAATGTGTAGACCGTCACGTGAGAAAATCAACATTGTGGACATTGCGTAAAGTATCGACCCGAATCAGCACAAGCATGCCACACAGGCGTGCCCGGATAGACACTGTCCGCCTCCTGTGGATTTTCTGTTTCAGGAATAACTACTCTATCTATCCCCCCTTAGACGGAATGTGTCGGCCGGATCAGTCTGCGCGGACAGCGCAGGCTGATCTGGTCGATACATTACGCAGATATATTATTAGGCCTAAGCATGCCGCGCAGGCTAACCCGGATAGACACTTTTCGCCTCCTGTGGATTTTCTGTTTCAGGAATAACTACTCTATAAATATATCCCCCTAAGACGGAATGTGTCTGCCTGTTCAGTCTGCGCGGACAGTGCAGGCTGATCCGGTCGATACATCACGCAGATGTCTATCGCCGCAGCTGCATTTTGGGGTATTTTGAGAAAAAATGTGTAGGCACGTGCCTACAGTGCCTTAAGGGAGCTACGCCCCTGATATACATTATATATTGTAAGTACTTTGAACATGTTTCATTGAGTTTATCTTGCTTTGCTTGCGAAATTCATTAATTATATGTATATATCTTTTAAAACAGAAAAACACACACCAAACATAAACCTATTCCGTATATAAAATAGTGTTTTGTTTCCTTAGCAACGCTATTGAGAAGAACATTTTGAACCTTTATTGGGGATACATGTACAGAAACTTATCAGATTTGAAACCAATCACTTTCCTAGTAACAGTTTACATCACCTTGTTTGTAGGTTTATAACATAGTTTGAGAAATGTCCAATGTTTATCTTGGCATTCTGTCTCCATGGGAACACGAATATTTTTTTTTTAATTATCAATTTATTATCAAGTTCTAACCAAATAATATAAAAAATAATGCTTTTGCGAATATTTGAAAAATGACAACATTATAACAAAATGTGTTAGAATAGTTGATATGCGTTGGACCAATTTTGTTTAACCCACATGTTGGCAAAAGTTTTATAAACATAAAAACAATTTATTACTTTGGCAAAATTTGAAAAATGATACTTTTTGTAGCATTAAAATTCAATATGCATTCAAAAAATTTCAAAAAATGTTCTGTTTCTCCTTAATAAAACCGCTTGTAAAGAACGCTTTAGGAGTGAATTGTACACATTGATACCCAAATGTATTTCGTTTTATTCCCTTTATCAAATGATGACTTTTGATAGAAAATATGAATTTCTGCAAAAAGATTGTTCATTTATGTAAAAAAAAAAATGATTGGAAAATTTAGTGAACTCCTTTTTAAATCATAACAATTCAGTTCAGTGAACAAGTGAGCCGTTTGCTATGGCAATCAAAGTCCTAAACAATTGGGTATTTTGGTGCCATTTTTGGCTTCTTTCATCAAGTTGAGAAAATCTATGAAAATTTAACACAATCCGTGACCATGCGTGACACACTCCTTATAGGGGAGTGCAAATGCTTACAGAGAGTGGCTATTTACATTGAGGAATTAGACTAAAACTCTCGGTTAAATATTAGTGTATAATCAGGAAGAAGCCAGTGTTCAGTAATTATTTAGATCAACTCTCTGTCTTTGTTCGGAGTGATGAATTATACATAAACTCGTGTTTGATCTCAGTTTTCAGTATTATGTTAGACCCTAACTATTTGGTTTGTTTCCTGAATGTAGTGTGAGTTAGACATATTATCTAGGTTTATTTCATGAAGCCAGTTATTTATTATACATAAACCCGTATATGTAGTGATCAGTATGATAACAACTCTGTAGCGTTTTCCTGATTTCAGTAATGAGTTAGGCCCAAAGTATTGGTGTGTTTTAAATGTAGATTTGTGGCATGGCTCATGTAAATAAGCACGTGACCGCGTCTGTCTAATTGAGGATGTTGGTGCATCATGCATACACTGCAGAACTCTAGATAAGTGGCGTTTTGCATATTCTTATATCCTTATTTGATACTCTAACCCTATGGTGTGGTACTCAAAAGAAGCGTCTCAGTGAGACGATTCCTTTCAGTACCCACACCATAAGGTTCGCTTTAATAATAAAAAAGAAATTATGTAAAAAAAGCAGAATACCCCTCCTTATCTGGACCTCTGAATTAAAGTAGCACAAGAGTCTTAACCCTCCGCCTATATACATGGTTTACACATTAACTCTTTCACTGCCTAATTTCACAAAGTCGACTCATCCATGTTGATAATTGGACCACTCCATATTTCGTCCAACAGAAATATTTGGTAATATTTAATGTCTACGTGGCCAACAATGCAGATTACAGGAGAGACAGCTCGTTACGACAGAGTTAATGAAGCTTATAACAAACTATTACAAGACGGATGTTTGATGCAAAGCATCAAAGAGAAGCCGCAATATTTCGTTTCACATGAAGAAATAAGAAAAAAAGATCATTTAAATCCACAAACATTAGAACAATTTAATCTGTAGTCAGTAATGCTGATATCGATTATTAAAGATATAAGTTTTATGTAGGATATTTAACCTGGCAGGGTCTGTGTTTTAAGTGAATGAGATAATTTAGAGTTAAGCTGATCATAAAAAAGTGACATATAATACTACAGATAAATGGACAAGAGGTTATGATAAATTTAAATTAGTACCAAAAACAATCAACTATTTGTATTGAACACACGCCCTGTTATGATAATGTTTTATCAAATAATGCTGGCACGCAGAAAATCTATTTTTCGTTTGTATCGGTAAGTCATGATAATGGATAAGGGTTTCCCACATAAAACAAATCTGCAGTAGACGACTTTGAAAAAATTATCAAGTAAAAAACAATCTCTATAAATGATCGTATGATAATTGAAAAGTGTTAAATTATTGTGGCAAATGCAGATATTGCTCCTTTTGCCACAATGATTTCAATGATGTTTACTCTGACAGACTTTAAAATCATCAAGTACAAAACATAGAAAATCTCTATAAATGATAGTAAGATAATTGAAAAGAGTTGAAATTATTGTGGCAAATTGAGCAATTGAAAATCAAAGCTGTCGGATTACAAACGCACAATCTCGAGTTGACGAAACTGATGTGAACTCATGTCGTGATTAGCATTCAGAAAATCAAGTAAACGTATTTCTATGTACACATAATCCGAAAGACAGACAATAGCTGCAGCGACTTTTGAAAACATTGTGACAAAAAGAGAAATTGATCACGAGGAAGTTATCCTTTTGCTACAATGTTTTCTACTTTAAGTCCATAAATTATACCTTCATTTAGCAAGATTTTCCAATTTTTACTGATGTCCTACGTATAAGGGAAAGGCTTAACATAGGAACTAGTTTTGAAAACGTTAAACCAGTGCTTGAAAATTTACTTGAATTTATTTCTCAAACTGTAAATTTACCAGTTGATATAAGAGTTGAAATACTGTCAACATTTACAGTGATAAGTTAAATACAGTTCAGTTAATCCGATCACACTTTGTTTGTAAGAACCAGAAGATTTCATTTCATTTAAGTATTCTGGATGTTCACATCGCATCCGTGATAAAACATGTTGTTGGCTAGGCAAAATACACCGATATCGTGTTTACCGCGATATTCATGAAATGTGGAACTGCAACAGCGAAAAAGAATGAGATTGATCTTGAAACAGATATTTCTGTGGTTTAAATCTTTTCATGTCTGCATTTTGCGATGACAATTGTACTCAAAGTTAACTTTGAATCCAGTATGTACTGAACATGAAAGTCAGATTATTAAAAGCAAAGCAAATGAAAAATGTATTGAAATTGCGATAAAAATGAAAATCTATAAATAGACTATAGATGAATGGTACTGTCTTTTATTTTAGCACTTAACTTGATTCGGGAACCAGAGTCGCTGCGTGGCCGCTTACGACATTTACACACTAGACCAAATTGAGATCGGTTTAAAACGCGTTGGTGAATACGGCTTAAATCTAAAACGTGGACTAAATATTAAGATTTAGATTTAGACAAATATCTAAATAGAAAAGTTTAGTGAATACGGGACGAGGCTTCTTCGTCTAATTACTGCGTAATATATCATAGCATGTAATTTTAAGGAACCAGACTACATTTACAAATTCAATAGAAGGGTTCTCTATTTTACTGTCTAGAGTAGATACAGTATGAATTTCGCTTAAATAAAATTGTACATACATTCAATTGATATACTGGCCTTTGTCTTTTGTTTTTAATTTAAAAACTCACACATGTATATATAGTGTAAAAGGGATGTTTTAAAAGTCATTACCTTAAATTAATGTACGTAGAAAGGACAAAGAGAAATCAAGATATGTGGTCACGCTGGCAGGTCTAAATATTCTCCTTGACCGAAAACTAAAAGCATCCCTACAGGAAGCCGCCTCCTGGCGGCTTCCAACAAGCGTAGCTTCACTAGTCGAACGACAAAACGAATTTAAATAGGACCAAAGTAAACATGCACTAAGACACCAAGTCACCAGACGAAGCTCCCATAAAAGCTTGTATTTCCCACAAACAGCGAATCTGCAGCAGACGACTTTGAAAACATCTTGCCTAAACGTGAAAAATCTCCATAATTTTATCCTCTAGCCTCAATGTGTTCAGAAGTCGCCTCAGAGGAGTCAGTAAGTGTCTGTATGAGGTAGAGGGTTTAAACTAAATAGCCATGAGTAGATTGTCACAAAGACAAATGTTATAGTAAGGTCTCTTTGACAATATATTGGCAAAAGTAGCCATTGAACAAGACTAGTAGGTGTAGTTTGCTTTGTGAGCTTTGAGTCCCCGCAGTACTACTATGTGGAAAAGGGTTAAGCTATATGGCGTAAATGTAGGAGCGGACTAAATTGTGGGAAAGGGTTAAGGTATATGGCGTAAATGTAGGAGCAGGCTAGATTGTGGGAAAGGGTTAAGGTATATGGCGTAAATGTAGGAGCAGGCTAGATTGTGGGAAAGGGTTAAGCTATATGGCGTAAATGTAGGAGCAGGCTGGATTGTGGGAAAGGGTTAAGCTATATGGCGTAAATGTAGGAGCAGGCTAGATTGTGGGAAGGGGTTAAGCTATATGGCGTAAATGTAGGAGCGGGCTAGATTGTGGGAAAGGGTTAAGCTATATGGCGTAAAAGTAGGAGCGGGCTATATTGTGGGAAAGAGTTAATCTATATGGCGTAAATGTAGGAGCAGGCTAGATTGTGGGAAAGGGTTAAGCTATATGGCGTAAATGTAGGAGCCGGCTATATTGTGGGAAAGAGTTAAGCTATATGGCGTAAATGTAGGAGCAGGCTAGATTGTGGGAAAGGGTTAAGCTATATGGCGTAAATGTAGGAGCAGGCTAGATTGTGGGAAGGGGTTAAGCTATATGGCGTAACTGTAGGAGCGGGCTAGATTGTGTGAACGGGTTAAGCTATATGGCGTAAATGTAGGATCGGGCTAGATTGTGGGAAAGGGTTAAGCTATATGGCGTAAATGTAGGAGCAGGCTAGAGTGTGGGAAAGGGTTAAGCTATATGGCGTAAATGTAGGAGCAGGCTAGATTGTGGGAAAGGGATAAGCTATATGGCGTAAATGTAGGATCGGGCTAGATTGTGGGAAAGGGTTAAGCTATATGGCGTAAATGTAGGAGCAGGCTAGATTGTGGGAAAGGGTTAAGCTATATGGCGTAAATGTAGGAGCAGGCTAGATTGTGGGAAAGGGTTAAGCTATATGGCGTAAATGTAGGATCGGGCTAGATTGTGGGAAAGGGTTAAGCTATATGGCGTAAATGTAGGAGCAGGCTAGATTGTGGGAAAGGGTTAAGCTATATGGCGTAAATGTAGGAGCGGGCTAGAGTGTGGGAAAGGGTTAAGCTATATGGCGTAAATGTAGGAGCAGGCTAGATTGTGGGAAAGGGTTAAGCTATATGGCGTAAATGTAGGAGCGGGCTAGATTGTGGGAAAGGGTTAAGCTATATGGCGTAAAAGTAGGAGCGGGCTATATTGTGGGAAAGAGTTAATCTATATGGCGTAAATGTAGGAGCAGGCTAGATTGTGGGAAAGGGTTAAGCTATATGGCGTAAATGTAGGAGCCGGCTATATTGTGGGAAAGAGTTAAGCTATATGGCGTAAATGTAGGAGCAGGCTAGATTGTGGGAAAGGGTTAAGCTATATGGCGTAAATGTAGGAGCAGGCTAGATTGTGGGAAGGGGTTAAGCTATATGGCGTAACTGTAGGAGCGGGCTAGATTGTGTGAACGGGTTAAGCTATATGGCGTAAATGTAGGATCGGGCTAGATTGTGGGAAAGGGTTAAGCTATATGGCGTAAATGTAGGAGCAGGCTAGAGTGTGGGAAAGGGTTAAGCTATATGGCGTAAATGTAGGAGCAGGCTAGATTGTGGGAAAGGGATAAGCTATATGGCGTAAATGTAGGAGCAGGCTAGATTGTGGGAAAGGGATAAGCTATATGGCGTAAATGTAGGAGCAGGCTGGATTGTGGGAAAGGGATAAGCTATATGGCGTAAATGTAGGATCGGGCTAGATTGTGGGAAAGGGTTAAGCTATATGGCGTAAATGTAGGAGCAGGCTAGAGTGTGGGAAAGAGTTAAGCTATATGGCGTAAATGTAGGAGCAGGCTATATTGTGGGAAAGGGTTAAGCTATATGGCGTAAATGTAGGAGCAGGCTTGTATGTGGGAAAGAGCTAATATGTATGAGTTAAATGGGGGAGCAGGGTAGCATGGCTCTTCAATTGTTTGGATCCTCGCTTGTTTGGATCCTCGCTTGTCACAAAGTCCCGGATGTCGGATTTCATGTAACGTGGCGGACACGGACAGTTGATCTTTTTTAATTAAAGTTTCGGTAATATAAATTTGCTTACGACGTCTTGGAAATGTTTGAAAGTGGGTCAATGTAGTTAAACATTGCCTACACAATTGCATTATACGCTCATAAAACGTCTAACACAAGTAATTGAGATAGATCTATCCTTTGATGGGGACGGTTTAAAAAAATGGTTAGATCCTAAGTCCTATATCTAGGATACTCAAAGGAACCCTCACACTAAGACAATTCTCTTTTTGGTGCCACTAAGTGTGGTTTTTATCGAGTAATAAGAAACATATTGAAGGAGACAGACCATTGAATCTTTTTTATCCAGGTCTATGGTTAGCATCGAACGTGCCCCGAGCGATTACCATATTACCGTAATTTCATCAGAGGAATTCAGGACAGAGGTTCCTCGGCAAAATAAAGGACCTCTCCATACTCGAAGCGGGTACTGTTTGATTATCAAGCAGATATCGAATGTGATTTATATAAGACCTAATCAGTATTTTTTTGTTTTTTTTAGAAAGCCCAAGAAACACATTGTGAGCTGTCTCACCTGAATATGCATTGTGTGCAAAAGCCTTGGATTGTTTTTGGCAGTGAAAGGGTTAAACCATATTAATTGATCATCGGAATGTGTCGGCCGGATCAGTCTGCGCGGACAGCGCAGGCTGATCTGGTCGATACATTACGCAGATATGCAAGACTGTATCATACTGTTTTTATCCGTTATGTATCAATATGAGCTATGTTGCAACTGTGTGCAACTTTGTCACAATGTTTGTCTTTATGATATCTAGGCTAAGTTAGAATATGGGTGATGTCCAGTCAACAACTAGGTCACCAGGCCAAACGTGAGAACATACTGTTAACTCTCTACATACCGCATGTTTGACATGAGCATGTTGATACGTTTTCAGAATATCTAGACCACGTATACGTATGGGTCATGTCAAATCAAAAACTAGGTCACTAGGTCAAAACTTAACTAAAATCAAGAAGGTACACTAGAGTCAGCACTATTGACTTGAGAGCATGTTGAAACTTTGTCAGAAGTTCCATGCTTTCTAGGCAAATATTGGACATATCGAGTCCAAAACCGGTTCGCAAGGCAAATCTTTAGAAAAAATCGTGTGGAGACAGAATAAGTCTCCTAGTGTACTTCTTTATCAAAAAACCTATGATACTCAGGAACGCTCTACCACTACACCACCAAGGCGGTCTATCCATTTTAGAAAAATCTTTTACGTGGACTGGTTCATTTTGTATTTGCGTCAGTAAAACTAAAGGATAACCCTTTGATACAATTCGTTTACTGTTTGTTAACTCTTTCAGCGCCGAATTGTCTAAAGTAGACTCCCGTGTTCAAAATTGGACGACTCCATTCTTCATGTAATAAGAGTTTTGGAATATTTTGATAACTTAAAGACAAACTATGCTGATTTCAGGTGAGACAGCTCGTTACGAGCTGACTCACCTGAATCTGTATTGTTCGCAAAAACCTCAATATTGCTATTGGCGCTGAAAGAGTTAACCCTTTCCCTCATATAGACGCTTTCTGACGCCCCTGCAGCAGACGGCTTTTTGAAAATATAGTTACAGAATATTTTCCACTGTTAGTCATAGGTTATCCATTCAATTATAGAGATTTTCTATGTTTAGACAAAATATGTTCAAAGTCGTCTGCTGCAGAAATGTCGTATGAGGGAAAGGGTTAAAGCTTCGAGAAGGTTTCGCATAATATCGTGCGACAGTGTAAACTCTGATCAGATAATGTCAATAAGCTGTCTTGTTTAAATCTCCACTTGATGCACATTGTCTACGGTGTTACAGTCTAAATGCAGTTCATCTTATAAGGCGGTAATTTGCTTTGGAAAAGTGTTGGGTTCAGTACTAGGGCGAGACAATTTCAACGGCATCGGATAACTGAAACATTGATGAAAAGGGTGTGGATTTTATCATTTGACTTACGATTCTATTTTTAAAAAAAAATCTTTTATTAAAAGTAATAACCCTACTCTGCATTCACCCGTTAGGCAGTAGACGACTATAAAATATTTAGGCAATATGAAAAAACTCTATAAATGAAAACAGAAATTATTGAACAAAATTGAAAACAGTATTACAATAGTAGACATTGTTCATCATTGTTTATACTTGTCGTCTGCCGCACATTTTTCAGCGTTTGTATTCGGAAAAGGCTTACATAATATCACAGACACATTTTGCTAAGCAATGCAGTATATAAATAATTTGTAACGAAGTCGCCCATCTAAAAAACATAACTCCCTACCATTAAGAAAGCTAATGCTTTATGGAAATTAGAAAATCTAGAACCACCCACGTTAGAAATCAAACTAACTGAAAAAGAATAATTGTCGCCAAATTAGTTTTATCGACTGCTGCATAGAAATCCTCAGACGCCAGAATGATCTATTATTTTGTTAGGAATTTTGATAACATGTGACAAGTGTAAACTCCATGGGACTCTCCTGGGTTTTAAATTTTTATGGAAAAGACATCTTACTGTCTCATTTTGCCGACATCCTTTTTAATATTTCAAGATTCCTTATAACAGATGACTTTACACAATACATTGGTGCATGTACGTAGATGCCAGTACAATACAGGTTTTAGTTCCTACGAAAATATCCCATAGTTTACTTCTGTAGTACATGCGGTAGGTGCCTTTTACTCTTTCACTGCCAAATTTCAAAAGTCGACTTTTCTATGTTGTTAAATGGTCCACTCCATTGTTTGTCCAAGAGGAAATTTGGTAAAATTTAATGTCTAAGTGGCAAACAATGCAAGGAAAGACATCTCATTACAAGCTGTAACTCATGAAACTGCATTGCAAAAGTCTTTCATTATATTTCAGGAAAGACAGCTCGTTACAAGCTATCACACATGAATCTACATTGTTTAAAATAGCCTTTCATTGCCTTTGGTAGCGAAAGGGTTAAGAGCATAGCAAACGGTTTCTCTCTTTCAGCGCCAAAGGCAATATTGAGGTTTTTGCAAACAATACAGATTCAGGTGAGACAGCTCGTAACGAACTGTCTCACCTGAAATCAGCATTGTTTGCCTTTTATTCATTAAAATAGTCCGAAACTTGTATTACATGAGAAATGGAGACGCCCGATATTGAACATGGAAGAGTCTACTTTAAACAATTCGGCGCTGAAAGAGTTAATTTTGAAATAAAACTGTTTATGTTTGAATGGTGTTTTACGACACTTTTCAAAGGTGTTTATTGAATAAGTTACCAGTTCTGCTGAAAGGCTTATCATGACAGCAGGGCATCAGTCAGAATGTTAGACCCGTAACCCTGAACGCCAAGTAGGGAAGTCACAACTTCCGTTTTTAAGTCTTTGGTATGAGCCGATCGGGGATCGAACCCGCGTTCGCCCGCTCTCGAGATGGAAGCTTTATCAATAACACTACCGAGGCTGTGAAATGAAAAAGTATTTGAAGCAACTAACTACATGTACCTCTAAAGAACACATATGTCATTGGTAACAGGATTCATCTGCCTGTGACATTAGTGCGTATAAACGCTACATTAGCGTAAACATTAGTGGGGCTACACTTATGGCTTCTTTAACTCACAAAACTATGTCAATATACAAAACTATAAGCGAATAGTACAGACTCAACCGAGGATTAAACCGATAGCATGTACAACTTACACTATGTTGTCATGATGGTGTTAGTGGGTTTTCATCCAACTTGTAATATAAAAAAAAACCGTATGGTTTAACAAGCGGCGTACAGTTTGGTGGACGTACATGTACGAGGCTTTCATAATCGTAAGTATATTTAGTTTGAACTCATTCATTTATTATCAATTGCGACAAAAGCTGTAAGATGATGTTCATCTCGGTCGATGCCTACATCCTGGAGACATAACCAGAACTCGCGCCTTCTTGTGTGGACAAATCCAGAAGGTAGATCCTGCTTATTACGGATTTCAAACTAGTGACGCCAACACTCTAGGTATATTTACACGACCATCAGGATCTGTTTGATTTAAACGAATGACATTTATCAGAAAATCATATAGGAAGATCTTTCTTCGCTCGTTGATTGATTTTCAATTTTATTCCAGAAACGAAATGACTATCACAGGCTTAGTGTTCCCGTCTATGCATAATCCGCAGACGCAATTGTGATTTAGTAAACTTCCGAACTGTACGGTGTCACGTCAAACGTTAAAACAAACTGACATGGACATTGTGTCTGATTGCAACTTCGTACAATATTTAGTGTCCTCCTTTCATTAATAAATATATATTTAAAACAAAACAGATATTTATTTTTTTTAAACATTCTAACAACATTTAACTCTTTCAGCGTCAAAGGCAATATTGAGCTTTTTCCAAACAATACAGATGCACGTGAGTCAGCTAGTAACGAGCTGTCTCACCTGAAATCTGCATTGTTTGGCTGTGAGTTATACAAATATTCCAAAAATCCTATAACATGAAAATAGAGTCGTCCTAGTTTGAACATGGAAGAGTCTACTTTTAACAATTCGGCGCTGAAAGGGTTAAAGCAAATCTGAAACGGAATATTTATGTCGGTGAATACAATTTGTAAAATGCAGTCAAGGGATGCCCGAATGGTCTATAATCTTGATTTTTATTCTGATGACAGAATGAAACAAATCGATTCCCAACAAGTGGGGATATTACATGCACTGAATTGCACAGACCATTGGTACTTGAATTTGATTAAGGAGTCGTCCATTTAAATACGTAAGAAGACACTTCACTTCAAACTGAATGATCGTACTTTCGAAAAACTTGATCCGAAAGGCGACAATAAATAAAGAAAATGTGTGCATAGTGCAGCAATGTTATGCGCTGTTAATAGCTGTTATGTATACAACACACGTGAAACGGAAATTTTAATAACCATGATATGATATTTGATTTTCTAAAAAAAATCATATTTATCACGTTTATTTACTAGGACTTACGCTCTTGTGTATCAAAACGCGATCTCTTTTTTAAACAAAATGTACTTCGAACCATTTTAAAACAAAAGGTCTTGTTTTTAAAAGAAATGTTTATATCATGGCAATGACAGGTGACATGTTTATCGGCAGGTGACAATGGACTTCTTAAACGCAAACACATATGAGTGTGATCCCTGATGTATGACATGCACAACCTCAATGCACTTAACCCTTTCCCTCATACGACAATTCTGCAGCAGACGACTTTCAACATATTTTGTAAAAAAGTAGAAATCTCTATAATTGAATAGATAACCTATGACTAAAAGTGGAAAACATTGTGGCAAAAGGAGAAATTGCACGTTTTGTGCAATTTCTTCTTTTGACACTATGTTTTCAAAAAGCCGTCTGCTGCAGAGGCGTCAGAAAGCGTCTATATGAGGGAAAGGGTTAAGTAGCTTTTGTTGAGAAGAGTCGTGCATTATAGCTACATTGTATGTATATCATGGTCAATTCGGCTGTATTTTAGGACTTTGCTTCATTATTTTGATTCTGAAAGGCATTATTCAACGGATAAGTGGGTAATTATTTAGTAATTAATGACACGTCTTTCAAAGACACCCTTAAAATGGACAATTGGTTTTAATTCAAGACTGAACACTTTTTGTATTTTAGAGAAGTTTTCTTGAAAGATTATTACATTATAATAATACTTACATTACTTTTCTATGTTGAATATATGGCCGGAGTAATTTTATAGATGTGTCCTGTTCGCTAGTCCTAAGGGGCGACCGCCATAGGGGAAGGAATGTTATACCTCTAATTACTATTAAGTGGGAAGGAAAGTTTCTGGAAGTTGATCAGGCGCTTCTTGGATTCAATATACTCAAATTATGTGATATGTGCCTGGTTGTAACTGTAGGTTACATAATGTTGCACCATGTGTGGTTTATAATGCGAACATTTATAAATGTAAGTAACTTAAATGTAGTACTAGTACCTTTTTACTTAAATGTAGTACTAGTACTTTTTTTCTTATTTATTTAAATCAAATATGAAAAACAGAGGCAAGCACTAAGCGACTCTGTTGTTTCGTGTCATTGTACACATCTACATGAGCTTTGGGAAATAGCCAGCTTTGATTGTGTTACTTTGAAATATGGGTGCAATTTGGCGAAACCACGAAAAATGGCTAATGTAGCCGAACATAAAGCCATCGCATGTACTTTAATACAGTTCGCTTTATAACATAAACTATTCTAAAAAGAAAAAAGTAAAACAAATCGTCACTTCCCCGTGAACCCAATTCCCACATGCATTAAAGCTTCGGTAGAAGACTTTGATAACATTTACGCAACAATGTGGGAAATCCCCACGAAGTGTATAGAAAGCATTGTGACAAAAGGAGAAAGATGCCATATGCAGAAAGATGCGCCAAGTTGCGTCTGCAAGTGTCCCACGGATAAGACAGAGTGAATGACATGTACAATTTCCAAAGATCGTCTGGGGTAAAATATGCAATATACGGTTCCATTCGAATAATACGCCCGCCTTTTCCAACCATAGACACTCTCTAGCTGATGATCATCATCGTAACTGCAGCTCGTTAAGAATGGTTTTACTGCCGAATTTCACAAAGTCGACTCTTCCATGTTGGACATTGGACCACTACATTTCTCGTCCGATACGATGTTTGGTTACAAGCTGCCTAGCCGGAATCTGCATTGTTTGCAAAATACTTTAATTGCCTTTGACAACTTAAGAGTTAAAGCATATTTCTCACGCAGCTTCCGCCCTTGTTTTCATTATTCACCCGCTCTTCTAACAGGTACTCTTCATTTAAGGCCTACTGGCAGGGGCGATAGACCTCTGCGTAATGTATCGACCAGATCAGCCTGCGCTGTTCGCGCAGACTGATCCGGCCGACACATTCCGTCTTAGGGCGGGGGCGATAAATCTATAGAGTAGTTATTCCTGAAACAGAAAATCCACAGGAGGCGAAAAGTGTCTATCCGGATAGGACTGTGTGGCATGCTTAGGCTGATCCGGGTCGATACTTTACGCAGAGTCCACAAGGCTGATTTTCTCACGAGACGGCCTACACATTGATTATTGCAAAATGTAGTCAAGTTAGCATGGTGTTTTACGCCGCTTTCCATATTTGTTTTCAATCATACTTGTAACGGTGTTTCTTTAGTAAGTTACTCGTCAAGTTATACTGACGCAAGCGAGTCAGTCGTAATGATAACCCTACAATCCTGAGCGGCAAAGCGGGGAAACCTTACTACATGTATACAGTTTATTCGAATGCTCTGATTGGGGGGGGGGGGGTTCGAACCGCTGACCTACCGCACCGAGTTGGACCCTCTCCACTATACCAACGAGGTGCTGAAA
Source organism: Serripes groenlandicus (assembly GCA_031761405.1). NCBI lineage: Eukaryota > Metazoa > Mollusca > Bivalvia > Cardiida > Cardiidae > Serripes > Serripes groenlandicus. The sequence continues at coordinate 128,342,566 of JASEVX010000004.1, read as the reverse complement.
CGACCGAGTCAAGGAAAAGTACAATAAAAAGGTTAAAATGCAGGTTAAGGATTAAAATTTATGTAAATAACCCAGACGGAATCCAGTTTATTTCCGATTTAGATCTTAAGTAGCTCCGAGGAAACACGGTACGATACGTGTACAGACGACAACCGTATAGATAAAATATACATTGATCATAAACCATCGTGGACCATGGGTAAAAGAAACGTCTCGACAATTCTCTACCGTATCATAGTGTATGCATACTGTTTAACATCGCTTTCAACATGTTTTTAGTTATATGACTACGTTTCCCGTGTAAGAACTACTGGTCAATTTATCCTGACACCATCGAGTAAGTCATTAGCCCCCCAAATACTGAACGCCAAGGAGGGAAAGACATTACTATCAGTTGAAATTATTTGGTATGATCCAGTCGAGGATCGAACCCGCGACATCCCGCACACGAGGCAGAAGCTCTTTAACTCTTTCAGCGCCGAATTGTTTAAAGTAGATTATTCCATGTTCAAAATCGGGTGTGTCCATTCTCAATGTTCTCAAAGTTTTTGACTATTTTGGTAACTAAAAGGCAAACAATGCTGTTTCATGTGAGACAGCTCGTCACGAGCTGACTCACCTGAATATGCATTGTTTGCAAAATCCTCAATATTGCCCTTGGGGCTGAAAGAGTTAACTAAGCTACTGAGGCGGTCTTAATTTAATTGTCAAAGCAATTTTTCTATCATATCTAGAACTTTTAAAACTCGAGATGTAAAGAATAGACATTATGGAGAAAAGTTTAGGAATTTAACTCATTTCTACATGCAGCCGCATCTGCAATGGACGGTGTTTTAGAACACAGGGGAAAAGGTAGAAATCGCCGAATGTTTTCTTCTCTTTTCAATAATGCTTCTATTACGAATTGAAAGTTTCATATATGTTTTGATTGTTTTTTGTAAATCGTCTGCTGCATATCTGTTATACAATGAAGACCAAGATTCGATTCTATGACTAAGCAGACTTGTCTTGGTCTACATGATTAGCAATTAAACCCTTTCCCACAAACAACAAATATGCAGCAGCGACTTTGAAAAGAATAGTGGCGAAAACCTGAAAAAAAATCCATAAACGATAGCTTAATTTCTAAATAAAGTTTAAAGGCGACATTTATCATCAAGAGCAATTTCACCTTTGGCCACAATGTTTTCAAAAGTCGTCTGCTGCAATTGCGTTAAAATGCGTCTGCAGGTGGGACATTTTTACAACAGCTTTAATCATATATCTACTTATATTTACAATAAAGTATAAATCACATTAAGGTCTATGTTTAAACAATTACATAAATATGGTTCGTATATGACAGTAACTGTTCCATTGCATTTAAGTATTTACCATAAATGTTGTGTTTAAGTTACATGATTGTATACACTATTCAGATACGGATATTTGAACAGTCTTAATTTATTTATTTATTAAATGTCATTTTCAATGTCATTTGGTTTTGTTGATTCATTTTAAATCAAATCATACGAGCGAACCCTGCAATGTCAATCATAGATGCTATAGTCGAATATAAATACATATAATGATATAACAGTCATAATAATCCAATAACATCGGACATAAAAAAATAGAAATATGTGAAGTTGGCACGAAGTTCGATATTCGGTAATCGATATTCAATACCGATATGAATGTAGAGCTGAAACGAATATAGAGCCAGCACCAGATTCATGAACTCTGTTACGCATTGAAATATACGTTACCGTCATTGTTTAGTATGACGAATATCGATATGAATATAGATCTGAATGTCGAGCCAGGTCGATATTCGAGAAAATGGTGCTATCTCTTTTCTGACCATGTAGTAGAGCGAATACCGATTTGAATATCGATTTGAATATAGAGCCAGGTCGATATTCGGTAAATGGTGCTATCGTCTTCCTGACCATGTAGTAGAGCGAATACCGATTTGAATATCGATTTGAATATAGAGCCAGGTCGATATTCGGTAAATGGTGCTATCGTCTTCCTGACCATGTAGTAGAGCGAATACCGATTTGAATATCGATTTGAATATAGAGCCAGGTCGATATTCGGTGAATATGGTGCTATCGTCTTCCTGATCATGTAGAAGGGCGAACCCCGATTTGAATATCAATTTGAATATAGAGCCAGGTCGATATTCGAGAAAATGGTGTTATCTCTTTTCTGACCATGTAGTAGAGCGAATACCGATTTGAATACAGAGCCAGGTCGATATTCGGTGAATATGGTGCTATCGTCTTCCTGGTCATGTAGAAGGGCGAACCCCGATTTGAATATCGATTTGAATTTAGTGCCAGGTCGATATTCGGTGAATATGGTGCTATCGTCTTTCTGACCATGTAGTAGAGCGAATACCGATTTGAATATAGAGCCAGGTCGATATTCGTGAACATGGTGCTATTGTCTTCCTAATCATGTAGAAGGGCGAACCCCGATTTGAATGTCGATTTGAATTTAGTGCCAGGTCGATATTCGGTAAAATGGTTCTATGGTCTTTCTGACCATGTAGAAGAGCGAATACCGATTTGAATATCGATTTGAATATGGAGCCAGATCGATATTCGAGAAAATGGTGCTATCTCTTTTCTGACCATGCAGTAGAGCGAATACCGATTTGAATACAGAGCAAGGTCGATATTCGGTGAATATGGTGCTATCGTCTTCCTGATCATGTAGAAGGGCGAACCTCGATTTGAATGTCGATTTGAATTTAGAGCCAGGTCGATATTCAGTGAATATGGTGCTATCGTCTTCCTGGTCATGTAGAAGGGCGAACTCCGATTTGAATATCGATTTGAATTTAGTGCCAGGTCGATAAACGGTAAAATGGTGCTATGGTCTTTCTGACCATGTAGTAGAGAGAATACCGATTTGAATATAGAGCCAGGTCGATATTCGTGAAAATGGTGCTATTGTCTTCCTAATCATGTAGAAGGGCGAACCCCGATTTGAATGTCGATTTGAATTTAGTGCCAGGTCGATATTCGGTAAAATGGTGCTATGGTCTTTTCTGACCATGCAGTAGAGCGAATGCCGATTTGATTACAGAGCCAGGTCGATATTCGGTGAATATGGTGCTATCGTCTTCCTGATCATGTAGAAGGGCGAACCCAGATTTGAATGTCGATTTGAATTTAGAGCCAGGTCGATATTCGGTGAATATGGTGCTATCGTCTTCCTGGTCATGTAGAAGGGCGAACCCCGATTTGAATATCGATTTGAATATGGAGCCAGATCGCTATTCGAGAAAATGGTGCTATCTCTTTTCTGACCATGCAGTAGAGCGAATACCGATTTGAATACAGAGCAAGGTCGATATTCGGTGAATATGGTGCTATCGTCTTCCTGATCATGTAGAAGAGCGATTACCGATTTGAATATCGATTTGAATATGGAGCCAGATCGATATTCTAGAAAATGGTGCTATCTCTTTTCTGACCATGCAGTAGAGCGAATACCGATTTGAATACAGAGCCAGGTCGATATTCGGTGAATATGGTGCTATCGTCTTCCTGATCATGTAGAAGGGCGAACCCCGATTTGAATGTCGATTTGAATTTAGAGCCATGTCGATATTCGGTGAATATGGTGCTATCGGCTTCCTGGTCATGTAGAAGGGCGAACCCCGATTTGAATATCGATTTGAATTTAGTGCCAGGTCGATATTCGGTAAAATGGTGCTATGGTCTTTCTGACCATGTAGTAGAGCGAATACCGATTTGAATATAGAGCCAGGTCGATATTCGTGAAAAATTTGCTATCGTCTTCCTGCCCATGTAGTAGAGCGAATACCGATTTGAATGTCGATTTGAATATAGATCCAGGTCGATATTCGGGAAAATGGTGCTATATATTTTCAGAACATGTAGTAGAGCGAATACCGATTTTAATATCGATTTGAATATAGACCCAGGTCGATATTCGGGAAAAAACTTTCAACGTCGTGTTAATCACATAGAAGCGTAAATACCGATTTGAATATCGATTTAAATATAGATCCAGGTCGGTATTCGGGAAAATTGTGATTTCGTCTCTTTGATCATGACCTGGAATACCGAGCTCGAACACATCGATATCTCGAACATTTCGATAATTCGAACATCTCCATATCTCGAACACTTCGATAACTCGAATATTTCGATGACTCGAATATTTCGATAACTCGAACATCCCCATAACTCGAATATTTCGATAACTCGAATATTTCGATATCTCGAATATTGCAATAACTCGAATATCATAACTCGAATATTTCGATAACTCGAATATATTGATAACTCGAATAGTTCGATAACAAGAATATTTCGAAAACTGGAATATTTCGATAACTCGAACATTTCGATAATTCGAACATCTCAATATCTCGAAATATTTCGATGACTGGAATATTTCGATAACTCGAACATCCCAATAACTCGAATATTTCGATAACTCGAATATTTCGATATCTCGAATATTTCGATATCTCGATATTTCGATATCTCGAATATTGCAATAACTCGAACATCTCGATAACTCGAATATTATAACTCGAATATTTCGATAACTCGAATATATTGATAACTCGAATATGTTGATAACTCGAACATTTCGATAACTGGAATATATTGATAACTCGAATAAATTGATAACTTCAATAAATTGATAACTCGAATATATAAATATCTCGAACATACCGATATCTCGAACAAATCGATAGCTCGAACGTATCAATATCTCGAAGACGATATCACCATTTTCACGAATATCGACCTGGCTCCATATTCAAATCGATATTCAAATCGGTATTCGCTCTACTTCATGGTCAGAAAGACAATAGCACCATGTTCCGAATATCGACCTGGCTCTATATTCAAATCGGTATTGGCTCTACTACATGGTCAGAAAGACAATAGCACCATTTCACCGAATATCGACCTGGCACTAAATTCAAATCTATATTCAAATTGGGGTTCGCCCTTCTACATGATTATGAAGACGATAGCACTATTTTCACGAATATCGATCTGGCTCTATATCCAAATCGATATTGAAATCGGTATTCGCTCTATTACATATTCATAAAAAAGATAGCACTATTTTCTCGAATATCGATCTGGCTCCATATTCAAATCGGTATTCAAATCGGTATTCGCTCTACTGCATGGTCAGAAAGACCATAGCACCATTTTAACGGATATCGACCTGGCACTAAATTCAAATCGATATTCAAATCGGGGTTCGCCCTTCTACATGATCAGGAAGACGATAGCACCATTTTCACGAATATCGATCTGGCTCTATATTCAAATCGGTTTTCGCTCTACTACATGTTCAGTAAAAAGATAGCACCATTTTCTCGAATATCGATCTGGCTCCATATTCAGATCGATATTCAAATCGGTATTCGCTCTACTACATGGTCAGAAAGACGATAGCACCATATTCACCGAATATCGACCTGGCTCTAAATTCAAATCGACATTCAAATCGGGGTTCGCCCTTCTACATGATCAGGAAGACGATAGCACCATTTTCACGAATATCGACCTGGCTCTATATTCAAATCGATATTCAAATCGGTATTCGCTCTACTACATGTTCATAAAAAAGATAGCACCATTTGCTCGAATATCGATCTGGCTCCATATTCAAATCGATATTCAAATCGGTATTCGCTCTTCTACATTGTCAGAAAGACCATAGCACCATTTTACCGAATATCGACCTGGCTCTAAATTCAAATCGACATTCAAATCGGGGTTCGCCCTTCTACATGATCAGGAAGACGATAGCACCATTTTCACGAATATCGATCTCGCTCCATATTCAAATCGATATTCAAATCGGTATTCGCTCTTCTACATTGTCAGAAAGACCATAGCACCATTTTACCGAATATCGACCTGGCTCTATATTCAAATCGATATTCAAATCGGTATTCGCTCTACTACATAGTCAGAAAAAAGAAAGCACCATTTTCTCGAATATCGATCTGGCTCTATATTCAAATCGATATTCAAATCGGTATTCGTCATACTAAACAATGACGGTAACGTATATTTCAATGCGTAACAGAATTCACGAATCTGGTGCTGGCTCTATATTCGTTTCAGCTCTATATTCATATCGGTATTGAATATCGATTACCGAATATCGAACTTCGTGCCAACTTCACATACCTAAAAAATAGACGGATCGGTCACATGGCGAGAGTTTGTGTTTCGTTGTTTTGTGAAGATTTTAACTAATATAAGAATGAATCTCGTTAACACTCCCCCTCATGTGCATTTTGATGCACCTGGATCAGATCTGTTTTGAACATATGGTGGCAAAACAAGAAATTGCTCAACATTAGCAATTTCTTCTTTTACCACAGGGTTTTTTCTCAATTGTTTAAACAATTATATCGTTTTAAAGAGTAATTCCATACGTTTGCCTATATGTAATTAAAGTCAACAGCTGCAGACATGTCGTATGTGGGAAAGGGTTGCACTTGAACCGAGGACAATTACTTAACTATGCGATTTATGATAATAGAGGTCCATGGTACCACGTTACATTGGTAACGTGATCGTTATACTAAAATACAAAGGCCATGTAGAGAACCGAAGAAGGGCCATTGCACCCTTCTTGTGAAAAGTTTGCTGGGAATCTTAAGAGTAAGCGCCTATCGTCGGAGGAATCTGTCTGGGCTATGAATATTTCACACATTGTCTTCTGAAATATCTATCCTACAGTTCATTGTTGTCAAATGGTTTTGATTTATCATTAGCCATGTTGGTATAGACTGTCTGTTTGTGAAGGTCTCTGGACACTTACTATGAAATAAACATAACTAACGGAACAGAAATTATATTTCGATGCGAATTATACAAAGCTTATAGTGAAAACACAACTACAAACATATATATATATATTTATCATATGAGCCGTTCCACGAGGAAACTAACATTATGGACTCTGCGTAATGTATCGACCCAGATCAGCATGCACAGTCCTCGACACATTCCGTATCAGGGGTATAGACTATAGAGTAATGATTCCTGAAGACGAAAATCCACAGGAGGGGAAAAGTGTCTGTCCGGATTAGTCTGCGCGGCATGCTTTAGAGGATCCGGATCGATACTTTACGCACTATTGGTTTTCTCGTGAAACAGCTCATATTTATCACCCAGGCCACTGCACGCACACATAGGTAGACACTGTACCTGTGACAATGGCTTATGCTTTAGTTGTTTGCATACCGACACTTGGTAATACGATTGGTTGTTTGATGTTTTACGACGCTTGCAATACTTGTTCAGTTATATCACGGCGTTTCGTAGGTAAGTTACCAGTTCTACTGATTCATTTGTCCCGACATCAGCCAATCAGTCGTAATGCAAACCCCGCATCCATGATAGCCATAAGGAGGCAGCCATTACTACCATGTTTAAGGTTTTATTTCGGACCCTGTCTGTGAGCGAACCCACGACCTCCCGCACCCCTCGGTAGGTTATAAGAAGAAGACCGGCGACTCACAAACATTTTACAATATGTCATAGAACAAGCACTCTCATTAAAACCAGATCTAAACTCGCACAATATACGAACATAGAAGTTTTGTTCTGGTCTGATTCTAATGAGATTGTAGAACTAGTTACATGCAATGATGTTATACCGTCCGGCGACGGGGTCTTATGTACGACCAATCGATACACATATCTGTTAACCCTTTCCCTCATACGGCAATTCTGCAGCAGACGACTTTGAAAGTATTTTGTCAAAAAATAGAAAATCTCCATAATTGAATGGATAACCTAATACAAAAAGTGGAAAACATTGTGGCAAAAGGAGAAATTGCACGTTTTGTGCAATTTCTTCTTTTGTCACTATGTTTTCAAAAAGCCGTCTGTTGCATTTGATTTTCTGTTAGACTAGTAGTCACCATTGGTGTCAGCGACAATCGTTAATGATGGTAGAACATCTTTAAATGAAACGGCTTGGCCCTTTCCCACACAGAAACGCTTTCTGACGCCTTTTTCAGCAGACGACCTTTGAAACCTTGTGACAAAAGAAGAAATTGCTCATAGTTGCTTTATGCAATAAGTGCTTTTATTTAAAGAGTTTCATTTTTAGGGCATTATGTGTTCAAAGTTGTCTGCTGCAGACGTGTTGCATGAGGGAAAGGGTCAAGCATATGTTCACATTACTGTATCCTGTTTTATAATCAATGATCAAATGGTTATAATTAATATGTTCACGGGTGTAATGCGATGCTAGTACTTTAAACTTATTTATTTGGCATCAATTGGGATACAAGCTTTAAACTTATATTTAACACGATTGATGTCTGCTTCCTGGAGGCTAAGACAAATCCGCTGTAGCAGAATACGCTCATCACGGGATTCGAAGCCGGACTCTTTCGAATCGTACACGAGCCTGGCGCTCTACCACATCTCCAATTACTATAGATTGATATTATATTCAACACGAATAATAATTTAACTCTTTCAGCGCCGAATTGTTTAAAGTAGACTCTTCCATGTTCAAAGTCGGGCGACTCTATTGTATATGCTTTAATAGTTTTGGAATATGTGGATAACCATAAGGCAAACAATGCTGATTTCAGGTGAGACAGCTCGTTACGAGCTGACTCACCTCAATCAGTATTGTTTGCAAAAAACTCAACATTGCCTTTGGCGCTGAAAGAGTTAACGCCGAACTCGCAACATGATTAAAGATATCGCGTATTAACGAGTGAATGTTACCAGGTCCTGTATATTTTGCTATACTTTAAAAGAGCAATTGGATGATACGGTATCCTCATTTACTTATAGTATCAAGCATGACCATTGATGCAAGGATTAATGTGCAATATAATAATGAATAACCGGCTATATAAGTAGCCATGAATTACCAAGGGAATTAACCTAATCTAGACATTCTCCATATACTAGTATTACGCATGTTAATTACCTTAACTTCCATAAATAGAGCTAGACTAGTACTCGTTGGACTGGTTAGACCTGAATGGGTCATGGACAGGTTACTACCTCCGCAGTCCGCAATATGTAAATCGTACGCCTCGGATGTCGGAGGTTGCAGCTTCGATACCAAGTCAAGTCATAGCAAAGACGTTGCTCCCACCTTGGGGTTCAGGTTTTAAAATTATCGTTTAACTCCTTGTTGTCAGAAAAAAATCGACTGGTAATACCCGTAACTTACTAATAAAATAGCATGATATAACTGATCATGTGTTTAAAATGGCGTACAATTCACCGTACAAGCAAACAAAACAATTAAAGCTATCGTCATATAATTAAAGCACTGTTACAAACGGCGTGAAACAAAAACACAGTGTAAGTGTACCCTATTCCAAAAACACATTTGAGCCGTCCCGCGAGAAAACCTACATTGTTGACTGACTCTGCGTAAAGTATCCAACCGGATTAGCGTAAGCATGCCGCGCAGGCTTACCGGAATAGACACTTTTCGCTTCCTGTGGATTTTCTGTTTCAGGAATCATTACTCTACACCTCTAATCCCCTGAGACGGAATGTGTCGGCCCGGATCAGTCTGCGCGGACAGCGCAGGCTGATCTGGGTCGATACATTACGCAGAGGCCATAATGTGTTTTTTTTCGCGGGACGGCTCATTTGTATCTTTACAACATTGAAGTAATGAATGTTTCTGTATAATGACTACGTGTACTAGAGATCGTATTCATTGATGACAGTCGAGAAATAGAGAAATAGAGACCATGAATTAGACCATATGTAGATTAACTTTGCCTTCATTGTTTTAAAGTGTTTTGTAATATTATCAAACATACAGACGCTTTCTTACGACTCTGCAGTGGGCGGGCGACCTTTGAAGACATTGTGACAAACTGTGAAATTGCTCAATACGAGCATTTCGCCCTTTGCCGCAATGTATTCATTTTTTTTAAGTAACTTTACCTTTATCTTTAGAAAAATTCTATAACTTGTACTCGAATTTGTCAACTGCAAATATATTTTATGAGGGAAAGGGTCAAACAACCAATATATATAGCACCATAATATCTGCAATTTGGCCTTTTAGCCTGAACCGACTTATTGCGAGTTAATATCGGTCGTTGTAGGGTCATAACCGCGTTAGGACCCGTATTCGTCTTGAGGTCGGAATAAAGGCAATGAATATGGAAATCAACCCTTTAGCTACCAAAGACAATTAAAGGCTTTTGCAAACAATGCGGATTCATGTGAGACAGCTCATAATGAGCCATCTCTCATGAAATCTGCATTTGTTGCCACTTAGACATTAAATTTTACCAAATTTCCTCTTCGTCGAAAAACGTAGTGGTTCAATTTTCAATAAGGAAGAATCGACTTTGTGTAATTCGGCAGTGAAAGTGTTCAGTGATATATTTTCGTCAATTAATTCTTTTTTGCTTTTCTCTTCGTTCACTGTAGATGTTATCTTAAATCCCCAGTGAGCAAGCTCTCATTTCCTGTAAGGGTTTTTAAATGATGATTTACCAAGGCAATTTTTTGTCACTAGGTGTATTTTTCACCTGGTGGAAGACATTTGTGTAGAGATAGAGCCTCGGCCTCTCGTACCAAACGTCCCGGGTTCGAGTCCCGTGATGAGCTGGTTCTAACCTCGGGATTTTTTCCACACAAACGGCGCGAGTACTGGTGAAGTCGCCAGGGAGCAGACATTGACATCGAGCGTGATTAATATAAGCTGAAAGCTTGTTTCGCATCCGCTGTAAAAAAAATAAGTTTAATTTTATTTTCCATCTGCGCACATCAGATGTGATTGCTGAACGATTTCTGATTTTTTTTTTTTCTTCTCAAAAATACAGAATTATATTACTTTCGGTTTTACTGCCATATTCCATGAATCATACTTGAAATAGGCATGTTTCAAAATCCCCTTCCGTCTGATATGACTAAAAAACCCATTCCTGTTCAGATATGAAGCCAAGCCCCGGTAGCTCGGCCGATAGCTACGCAAGCTGTTAATACGGGGGTTGTGAGTTCAAACCCTAGCTCGGCCAACATCATTTTCAACGTTTCACAAAAGTCGATGCGACAAGCGTCATTAGTCTTCCATAAACGGGCTAACAATCTTCATAGATAATCAGCCAGTTACATGGAAATATTACTGAAAGCGCTGCTAGTGTGCGAAAGCCAGTAAACACATGATTCGGTGAACGAGTCGCCGTGATATAAAACAAATGTTGAACATGGCGTTAAACCCCAAAAAAACAATCAAATATTTAGATATTGCGTTGTATTCAAAGCCTTGTATTGCAATAGCCACCGCCTTAACACACGCCAGCTGCATTCAACTATTATAACGGTTACCGTCTTTGAACATATCAGACTTCTGTACCCTGTCCTATTATATATACAGCAGACGACTTCAAAAACATGTAAATGTAAATATAATTAGTGAATACATATGAAAGCACTGTGGCAAAAGAAAAAACAATGCTCGTAGCGCGTAATCTACTTTTATTCGTGTCTTTTGAAAAGTTGTCTGCCGCAGATGCGACAAAGTGCGCCTGCACGCGTGAAAGGGTTAAATTAGACCTTGGGGATTGTGGCAAGGTCATTGCTCAAAGGATTTAGTGGATTTAAACTTTTTTGTGTGTTTTTTGTTTCGTATAAAAATAATTGTCCTCTTTAGTGGCGAATATTCCTTACACTGTTATAACGAATCGAAACGATAAGTATGAGGTTTTTTGTTCGATTCGTGTACTGGTCTACTAGCAGTATGCAACATTAGGCGAAGTACCTTTTTATACTCTAGAATGAATGTTGTATAGTAACAAAACATTCCGAGAAATAATTATGCAGTTTCTTTCTCGCTTCCCTGGCGACTTCCCAGAAGAAAAACTAGTTTACATTTAGACTGTAGAAAAAAACACAAATTAACAGCTCATATATATTCCACAGCGTCGTGCTGAGAAATGTCGAAACAAGCAGACGGTATTAAATAAATGAGTTTGCGGTCACGCGGATGACTCGGGGTTATACGTATACTCTTGGCTAAGGATAAACAGTCGTACAGCATGATTCACGCTTAACCCTTTCCCTCATACGACAATTCTGCAGCAGACAACTTTGAACATATGTTGTCAAATAATGGAAAATCTCTATAATTGAATGGATAACCTATGACTAAAAGTGGAAAACATTGTGACAAAAGGAGAAATTGCACGTTTTGTGCAATTTCTTCTTTTGTTACTACGTTTTCAAAAAGCCGTCTGCTGCAGAGGCGTCAGAGGCGTCTATATGAGGGAAAGGGTTAACTAGATTGAAAACGTTTTTATTTCTCGTAGAAGGTTATAAATTGTAAGAATCGTCAAATAAAAAAATAAGATAAAAACAGGTTGTGGAAATCAAGCTACGGAAGTGAATTGCAACATTTGCCTGTGGAAGATAACTTAATTCCAATAACTATTCAAACAATGAACTTGTTTTCGCATTATTGTTTTCCAATACGCAGAGGTTAATGCAGAACTTTCTTTGTTAAATATTTCGGCCCTTTAAAGAGCCAATGCACTAGATGAGAACGTGCAGTATTATAATCATAATGTTGATTATACGTTTATGCTCAAGGTAATTTAAGGCTTTTGCGAACAATGCAGATTCTGGAGAGACATGTCGTAATGAGCTGTCTCTCCTCAAATCTGTATTGTTTGCCACTTAGACATTCACTTTTACCATTTTATTTCCGTTGGGACGAATATTGTATTAGTCCAATTTTCAACATGGAAGAGTAGACTTTGTGCAGTGAAATAGTTATTGCTGAGCTGGGTTTTCAAACGATTTAATTTGTCCTAGAGTGGACGGTTTGTAAGTTATCAGAGCAGAGTTTCGTAAGGCATATTGAGAATTGACACTATATCATAATTCGTTTCTTCCTTCATCACTAAGAGAACGGAATACGTTGTCACCCGAAATCCAAAATGATAAATCTTTAAGATCTTTTAAACTATTATTATATCAAAACATTAAGAAACCACCTCTATATTATTATTGATTATTAAAAGCTATTACAAATCCAATAACAAACAGATTTAGCCATCATCTGTTTCTCCGTACTGTTGTTGATTCTCCTCTTTGCGCATACATGTACATGTAGAAATATTGCAACCTCTTTACATTACCTACTTGATTCTCCTCTTTGCGCATACATGTACATGTAGAAATATTGCAACCTCTTTACATTACCTACTTGATTGTCCTCGCTACAATGATATTACACACGGCATGACAAATGAGCTTCCAGAATATATTACGCTTGATATTTAGTAATATTGAAATTCAAACTCAACAGTCCGAGTAAATAATGCTATTTTTTTTCCAGTTCAAATAATCATCATCGGTACCAAAAGGTTAAGATTGCGATATTTAACCCCTTCCCTCAAATAGTTTTTGTTTTCTTACAGCTCTTAAAGAATCTTAGAGTCTTTGTATTTTATATTTTATATGGTACGGATTTTTGACATATACATTAACTAACC